>JWHW01015409.1:131330-150243 GCA_000931545.1 Papilio glaucus | reverse complement strand
AATGAGTTAAAGTTTATTGAGTACAATAATTAATAACATCGGTCGCCCTTTCAATTGTTTACACAGTTTTATAGGGTTTTTAGTAGGTAGAGAAAGGAGGCAAACAAGCGTCAGACAATAGGATGATCAGAGTTAAGTTTCAATTTTCAGGAGAGATACTAGCTATTATTGAAAAAATAAGAAAAGACTTTTAAGAAAATAGAAGAGTTAAAAAATAAGAGAGAAGTTTAAAGGCGTAAAACAGTAGAATTAACTCAAAAGTAGATAGGAGGACACATGTTAAGAGAAAAACGGGAAAAATGGACCCAGATAATAACAGAGGTGCACCCGCGGAAAACTCAGTGGGAAAAGGAACAAAGGACTACAGCGATGGGAAGATGATATCAAAAGTGTAACAAGCCCAGAATGGTCACGGAAAGCAAAGGAGAACTTTGGAGGAGGCCTATGTCGACAGACCGTTTAAAGTCTACAAAAAAATATGGAAAAAACAAATGCATATATTTTTGATTTTACGTAGAAATAGATTAGGTTATGTAATAATAAAAGGTGTTGTTTGTTAATATAAGCTTATTATATTTTAAAAGAAAAGAGCAGAGGACGAGAATGGGACTAGGCCTCGGGCTACCTCGTCGGGATTTCCAGTTCAGAACCTCTATCGAACTTGTATTAGTGGGCAATATACCCCCGCCCGATCAATGAACAGTTCGAGAAATTGTTTTCTTAGTATGATCTGAAAGTGTTAAGAGATGTAAGCTCTTATAGTTTTTTTTATTTCTTGTTATTTAATAAATGTAAAAGCTAAAAGTGAAAATTTAAATAATATATAAATAACAACAAACTACTATGTAGTCATACATATAGACATGCTAATTAAACGTTTTTCATTCGTTCATAAAAAGGCAATTTATTATTTTTTCTATTCTTTGTAATCTTACAACTAGCAGAAAAATCATATTACGTAATGTAAACGAAACTATTGTTTATATCCTTACTCAACATCGATGGAAGAGGGAGGTAATAATCTCACCCGACCCACCCTCACGGTACAGTTCATCCCCCGAGACAGCGCAAACACTTTAATACGGTAGCAAGGAGCATCTCCCCGTCTAGTCGAGAAAATTAGACGTACCGACCGAAAATCGACCGAGAATAACCTTCATCGCCTGAATTGAATTTAAATATAACATATTGTATGTATAGTAGCCTAAAGCTCGATAATGTATTTTCGATTATAATGTATATTGATTTTTTACTGATGACAAGAACCCATCGACAAACATTTGTAATGAATATGAATGAAGAAGAAGCGACACAGGCATACCAATAATATAATGCCAGTAATAAAATCCGTAATATCTGCTTACCCCTCTGTGCTGCGGGCATGATGCTTTATTTATGGCTGTAAAAAGGTTCTCTGCAGTAATATCGCCTAAGTAGGTTTCGAGCAGCAGGGTTTAAAAATATTTCATTCTTGTTTAAATGGTATTGAAAGTAACGAAATTATTGAGCTATGCAGACGAGCCAATCATCATATCAAAAGCGATACAAAATCTTTTTTAATTTGCGACACAACTTATTCTTGCTAACATTGGCGGATTTTCAAAAAATCTGAACCATGTAGTACCAGAGTACACAACACTCATCACAATGCATAATGCATTTAATGCCGCATTATAAGATACAATGACAATGACCTCAACAATCGCGCAGTCACCGAACGTCGACCATCGCTCTTTAAACGTCCATCCCGTATCTGATTTCAATGTAGCCCGGCCAACGATCCTGGTAATTGCCTAGTGGTGGCACGTTTTTAAGTTGACAAGGACATACTTATATTTGTATAAATTACCGCAATTTCAATTACCGCATTTTACGTGACCATATGTTTAGAAGTTAGAACGGGTATAGTAAGCTATTCTTAAAAGGTAGATATATGCCATTGCTCACTTTTTATAGATCTTTTCAAGATTTACAATTCCGTGGTACATTATTTTGATCTATCTTTTAAGGTTTAGCCAGCTGCAATGTAATCGTACAAAAATATGTTTACGACATCACGTTACAGATCTGTGAAATTATCTGCTTTTCTTTACTATAATATCTAATAATAATATCATCTATTGATGAAAACCCGCATTAAAATCCGTCGCGTCGTTTGAACGATCTAAGGGAAGAGACAGCGGATGCGACTTTGTTTTATATATCAGATATATGTATCTAAAAGAGGAACCTTACCCACCAACGCACAACCATAAATTCCAGTAGTTGTAGTTGTGCGTTATATAAGGACTCAACTAAATTAATTTTATTCCTTGCAATTCCCGTTGAAACGGGAAATTCGACATACGACTTTCCTTATAAAGCTAGACAAAATGTATATTCCAGCAACTTTGTACAAATGAATCGATGCAATTAATCGACGTGGACGAAGTAGCGACACCAGCTAGAGTTATCAACTATATTTATTACACATGTACCTTTTTAATTAAAATAACTATTGAAGTAAATTTATTACATTAAGGTACACATATATATTTAAATTGTATTTATTTATATACTCTGCGGCTATCACTATCAGAAACATGTAAAGACGCTCCCAATATCAATTGGATACCGATACAGCACGTCGCAATATCCTTTAAGTTGTCCGGGATAAACAAATAACGCGCGAATAAACCATTCCAAATGGATGCTTGTTCTTGGGAATTCTCGACATGTTTTGGTAACAAAGAAAACACTCTCAATTTATAATTAAAAAAAAAAAACTTACTTTAATACTTCTTGAACTAACATACAATAAAACATAACGAATGCTATGACATAAAAGGATACTTCCGATGCAGAATTATGAATGTTGCAATTAAAAAAAAAACATATTTTTGGTGTGAAAGTTTAACGTTAGGGACCAATTACCACACAAAGAGTCTATTATTATAAATTAAAGTGCCTTTATAAAATCTACCTGTGAGCAAGCGTACAAAATCTAAAAAAAATCTTTATATTCAAATAATACTTTATTTGAATATAAAGATTATATTTAGATTACAAAGTAAACAAAAATACAGTAAAACCATTAGGAGAGAGTTTAGTATCGAAGACCGTGTGGTATTACTTAAATCCCCAGCAGCGACCTCTCGCTATAAATCATGTCGGGACAGCGACTCATTTGGGAAAGATTTACATGCTCCAATGTGAAATATTACACGAATAAAATTACTCTGAAAACAAACATAAATAAATACTAGGATAAAATAACCGAGGAGATATACACGCTATCAGAGAAGCAATTTGAAGGGTTTAATTCAAGCAAGCACGTGTTACCGTACCGGTATACACAGAGACAGCAATCAGTAGATTGACTGATCAGTAGGCCTGATCATCGGCCATCATTTGGAAGACCCAACTGTACTGTGTCGTCCTGTATGTGGCCGACATTCTAAAACTTTTTGCACTATCGCCCAACTGTTCTACAAGCAATGTGCCTTGCTCATCGTCACTTAACTTTGGCAATACCACTTAAATCGTCATGCAAATATCCACGTAACAATTAGAGAAACGGTAACTTGTGCTAGACTAAATCAACCTGATATAAAGCGGCGATGTGGTCCATAGATGTATGGCACTAGTTTAGAATAAGCCTATTTCTCTTAAAGTTACCCACAAAATAGTTGTAGGGAAAAACTGGCGTTGGTGCTTTGTCAGAATGTTTTGCTGTACCCGAAATGTAATAAGTATATTCAAATAATATTTGTTGTAGTTAAATTTAATTTGAAGTATAAATATAAAAAAAATTATAACTAAACGAGAAACCAAAAAAAACGTTTTTCTATTGAATGGAAAATAATCCATTACTAAGGACAATAGCAGCGTCGGTTAAACCGTATTAGACGTTGACTTCAACGGGTTATTGGAAAATCGGGTGACAAACGGACGAGCGGACGCGTGCCTTCAAACCGATTTGTCATCCGCACTACACGCCAGCGCAATTTGCCGCGAACGTACAAAACGCTTTTTAAACACATAAAATATCGTAAATTATTGCTACCAGTCAGACAGGGGATGCCTATAAAATGAACATAATTTAATAAAAATTAAAGTTATTGCATAATGGAGACAACAGCTATAAAACTATTAAGTCCGTCAACCAAAGAGTTTTTTTCTTCTCTCTTAACATATGTTATCATGTATATACATTATCTATGAAAGACTACTATAAAAAAAAGATATTGATGGTCAGATATACAGAGAACTTAAGTCGTAAAGACTTACACGATCCACGTTTCAACAAGACTTATTTGACATAACGTAAAGGTAAGACTTTTACTGTGATAAATTTATAAACAAAGCAAACTTTCGCGTCTATTATTCCATACCATACTAACTCCCTCTCTCAGAGAGGAGGCCTGTGCCCCTGCCACTGCAGGGAACATTCTAGAAAAAGGCTGATTTATTATATTATTATACTAACTCAGCGTAATTAAGCTGAGATAATAGCTTTTCACAGTTTACATCTCTATTACGAACAGTAAAAATAAATCTTTGGACATTAAAATCTCAACACATATCAAAATATATATATACTAGCTAAAAAGACTAAAATGTTGAACGTAAAAAGAAAAAGCTAACGAAGTAACTACCGTCGAAGCCCAAAGCTTTAAGATCCCCCGGGAGACATTACACAAAGAACTAAACCATCCCTTGAGAGTGCTATGAGTACACAAGATAAAACAAACAGTACGTTTGCCAAGTAGTAATTCTCCTAAACTAAAGTATCGCGGACAAAATTATAAAAAAACATTGCAACTCCTCTAGAAATTAGAGTATATTAAACAAGAAACATACGTTAGCTAGTAATCAATTATAAAACGATACTATATTATCCACGTACATATATATTTATATAAGTCAATGTGTGTATGTATGTTCCTAAGTGATCCTGTGTTCCTGAAGTTGGATAGAAGTGGATTGGTTGGATTAATAAAAATGAAGTGATTGGATCAACATAATTAGTGCACCTGCGCGAAGCCGGGGCGAATCACTAGCAGTCTATAGTTTCCATTACTAACAGGCGATATTGTACCGGTGGCAACGCTTGCCGTACCCCACGGACGATTACCTAAAAAGTGCCTTTCAAAAGACGCCAAGGCAACAAAAACCGATATTATGGTGAATTAAGAAACAACTACTCGAAATTACTACAACAAGGTGAATGAATGGAAAGTAAAAGTAAAATAAGAGGATATTACTTACGATTATTGTATTTAATTACGTAATTAATGAGTTATTATGTTAAAATTTAAAACTAGAGTATAAGGACATATCTCGCTTTATGGCGTCCGGGTTTTTTTTGTATACTAAGAACCAGGATGTAATAAAAGCCATGTACAGTTAAATCCTTAAAACTCAAATTTCTAGAACTCTTAAATGTGTTTTGATGCTTAACAATAATTTTAATAATGTTATTGTTCTGAACAGTCACACGGTATCAGAGCAGTTAAGAATTGTGGCGCAAGACCTAGTGACCCTTTTCCCAGACGGTACGTAGTAATGTCTTTTCCGAAATTTATATATGCAGATATATCAGTAACACAGTAAATTATTAATTAAAATGAGTTTCTATAACCCGTATCAACTCTTTTGAAACGTAAATTTGCTTCGACACTCTTACTTCTTTTAACAGGCTTCATAGGTCACAGCAAGCTTTTCTCAATTTTAGTCACAACGCCTTCCTTGAAACCATACTTTTACTTACTTTCATCATTATTATCCTATTATTTAAAAATAAAAGATCTAATTTACTTCCCTATCGCATGCCAGATAAATTGCACCAAGCTTTCACTCTTATTTATCCGTAAGCATAACGTAAGAGATGTTTTAGCAACATTATATTAAAAAGATAATACACAATGCTGTATTAGTCCCCACTATAATGTATGGAAGTGGGAGCTGGGTTTGGTAGGAGAAGCATGCTAGTAGAGTTAATGCTGTTGAGATGAGATCCTTAAGAAGTATGTTAGGCGTGACATTGAATCATCGGATTAAAAATAGCATTATAAGAGAAAAGTGTGGGTTAATAGTGGATATTGTGACTGATGTTGAGAAAGGTATGCTTCGGTGGTTCGGGCATGTAGGAAGGATACATGAAGAGAGAATAACGAAACAAATTTATGTTGCAAAAGAGAGTTGCAGTGTTAGTAGGGGACGCCCTAGGAGTACTTATATCGATCACATTTGTGGCTTACTAAAAAAGGGTGATATAAGAAAGAGCACCCATAACCGACGAGCATGTATGCGTAGATATATAAATGTAGAAGAAGCGAGAGAGGTGTGCCAGGATCGCACCAAATGGAAATCCATGACCTCTGCCTAACCCCTCTGGGTTACGGGCGTGAACGCATATTTATTTATTTCATGTTAAAAAGGAGAAATTGATATTTATACTCTGAGGTGCAAACTGTATAATATTAAGCATTTCTCGACAAAAACCTTTACAAAATGTGATAAAGAAGTTCAAAATGTTGGGTATTCGTAAATTAATTCATACCTTCAAAGAAACTTTGCCAGTCGCAGTGGAACAATCTTGGTCATGAACACACACCTGAACTTTACGAAATTTATGAACACCCCAGCAGAGCTTTGAAGTTACCTAAAGGCCGGAAACGTGAGCAAGTATTTTCGACTAAATTTAAAGCAACGGGTTTGAAATCGTGCCGCCGCGAAGAAACGTTGTCGATCCAACAGTTACGTTTGGGGTTACCATGATTATTCATAAAATAAACGGATGCGTTACTAGCTTTTGTCGCAGGAAAGGGGGCGGGGGACGAGTAAAAGGAAGTGAAGGAGGGGATGGAAAAATAATGGAGCCTACGGCACCTCTCTGAAAATACGAAACGCAAAAGTATAAATACCTAATTCAAATTGTATACGTAATATGTGAGTAGGGTTGTCAGTCTTAGTTTAATATAAAATATTGTTCTCTATTTTAGCTGTGCGAATGTTATATTTTATGAAACACATGATGTACTTCAAAAACCTTTATTTATGGCTTTTGATATATTTAAGGCAGATAAAAGATTGTTAATGAATGCGAAATATTATAAAAAAATATATCTTTAAGGTAAATAGGTAATAAAATACTTCATCTTGTGTACTTTTTATTTTTTCTACTATCAGACTAGAAATACTTTATCAATAACACAAAACTGTGGTAACCCTAGCTGAGAGGTATGAGTGTAACTACTACATAGCATAGTGTAAGGAAATATAAAGTATTTGTTTCCTATTAGAAAGAAAGTAAACACCTAGTTCATATCTAACATGTTTCTATATAAATCAGAAATTCTTCAACAGACTTTTAAAAATAATGCGAAAACGCTGGCGTATGATATTTGGCACGGCTACAGTTTCCGTGGAGGAGACGTGGTTCATGCTAATATTCTTAGTAAAATGAGTTGCAAATATTGATTAATAAATAAATATGCGCTCACGCCCGTAAACCTGAGGGGTAGGCAGAGATCATGGATTTCTTTAAAAAGATAATAGAAACTAAAGGGAATTGTGGTCTAATAGTGTAAAGTAATACAAACTATACTGGAGAGCATAGATATTAGAAACACGAACAATCCGCATCGTTTCAAGGTAAATATGCGGAAAAAAATATGTTTATGACTTATCTTTATGATCAAGTACTTCAACTCCGTGAACCCTGATAGTGGAGTGGAACAGCTCCATTCATCGATGCTGATGATGTATGAAGAATTAACGAAGAATACAGGGACCTCACAGAATCGCAGAACTAGGCACAGGAGCAGATAGCTAGATCTAGTTTTAATTTGGTTTCTAAGAACTACTTACCTTAATAAGAAATATTGTCAGCCTTGTAATTGAATTGAGTGAATCTGATGCTAGAGAACAATGTCACTGTAGCATAAATTGGAATAGTATTCCTATCTTATTGAATACCAACGTAAAGTACGTCACTGACGAGTATGTATGGATGTGGAAGAAGCGAGAGTGGTGTGTTAGGATCGCGGCAAATGGAATCCGTTATCTCTGTCTCCCCCTCTGGGTTACGAGTGTGATCTTTTTTTTTCTAGTTTCTCTTTCAGGCAACACGTAAGATTGTTCGCTCAATGTTGGAATGTAATTAAAATAACCATGTAGTAAAATTAACACCGAGATTTTTTTTAATGTGAACGGAAACGAGAATTTCTTTTCTGAAAAGTAAAGCAGTTAAAGTAAAAAGTAAAGTGAGCAGTGGTGGCTCAGTGGTTTAGGCACTGACTTAAAACGAACCCAGGCAAGCGCTTTACTTTGTGTTAATTTATTTCATCACCACTGCTCCAAAAGCGGTGAAGGAAAACACCGTGAGTAAACCGACATGTCTTAGAACCAATAAATTCGAAGACATGTGACATCCACCAACCCGCACTGGGCCAGCGTGGTGGATTACGGCCCCTTCCCTCTCTCGGAGAGAAGGCCTGTGCCCCTGCAGTGGGGAACATTCTAGAAAAAGGCTGATTTATTATTATTATTATTATAAAGCAGTTAAAAGGGTTTAAATTGATGAAGTGTCCGGGAACTGAGTGTGCGGTATGGTGAGCCTGGCTAATGGGCTATTGTTCGAAGCTCATCTCGTTTTCATAAGTGTCGATCGTTAACCCGCGCACGGCCGCCCGGAAGCACAACGCGAACTTTTGACCTGAATCGAGATATAGTGCGTAGTTGGTGAGCGGAATCGTTTGTAGACGTCATTTAAATATAACAGATAAGACAACGAATAAGCAGTGAATTCGCATGACTTTCTTGTTTACTACCGAAAGTGAATTTACAAAAATATTTCAATAATAATATCAAATTTGTGACTAAAGAAGGGCGATATAAGGAGTACCCGCTTGTATGTGTAGATGTATGGATGTAGAAAAAGCGAGAGAGGTGTGCCAGGATTGCGCCAAATGGAAATCCATAATCTCTGCCTACCCCACTGGGTTACGGGCGTGAACGTATATTTATTATTTTATTTATTTAAATGTAAAATGTTATGAGCAGCTACCAGACATAGATACATTGCTGGACGTCAACCTCCCTCTTAAATCGGCATAAAGACCAATACGTATTCGCAGTCATCCAATAGACTCCCGCAACGTTAACCAGATCATCGATCCATATTGTGGGGAGGTCTACCTACATTGGGACCTTTTTAATTTTGATTATTATCTCCTCTGCTCTCTCATACCAAGCGTAACTTGAGGATCCACCTCGCCGGGCTTGGCGAGACCCCATCTCATGAGTGACAGGTATGAGAGACACGTTTAAATTTCAAGTTTGATAATTCACCTTTGCTGGTTGCTAACACTGCCGTTTGATACTAGAGTCCGTTTTCCCGCTTATTTATGACTTCAATTTATTATTCTTTGAAGTGAAGTAAACTAAATTAACGTGCGAAAAGATATAAAAGATAAAAGACTTAACAAGACGAGATAAAACCGCCTGCACGTTCCATCGCTACTGACGTCATATCTTTTAGTGATTAAGTCTTACCTGTGTGTAATGTTGAAAACAATTGTAGATCTTCAAAAAATCTATATAAAACTATGCGGTGGCATATTTCTACCTTCTATAGTTGTTTCACAATAACCATATTTTTTTATAAGACAAATTATTAAAACTGCACGTCTTGATGCTATTTTCACGATTCAGTATCAATCCTTATCCCAATAATTGTTCTCCATGTTAGTAACCTTGAGCGTTAAATATAGATTATGTAATTGTCCTTTACACTATATAATTATATATTATAATCGTTTTGACAAATACTTAAAATATTTAAATCTACAGCCACAGCGAAACGAGCACGGGCGCTGTGTCCATAATAAAACAAAGTCTCCCTTCTCAAGGTTAAGGTAAATTTAGGTAAGGTTTACGTATATACTAAACTAAGCTTATTTGTAAATAGGCTATAATATTATAGCGTTGATTGTTGAAAGACCTATAAGTTGGTACGTGATATAACAGTTTTTTTGGCACACATGTTCTGCCATGCGAAGCATTAGTTTGATATGAATGAAGATCGCGCCACAGTCGAAAAAAACAAGTCTTTTGGTGATGAGACGTCGTCATCTGGCAATGTTGTAAAAGCACTTGATGTAAACAATAGACGAAGGGGAAAAAAAGAAAGGCCCACGACCTACTTATTACGCTAATCTATTTCACAATGCTTCGGAAACAGTTTTGACAGTACTTTTACTATTTCAATAACACAAGCACACCTTAAAAGTTCTTCAGAACCAGTTCTAGAGAACTAACCTACGTACTATTGTTAGGCGTCTTGCTATCTATTTAAATGGATCATGAAATCATTGTTATCAGTAATAAAAGTACATTGCAAAAAATAGACTATATCTGAAGGTCAAATGAAATCCTCAAACACCGCATGCGTTTACCTTGGCCCAATAGAGACTTTAATCAACATTTCAAACTACATAAAAATAAAACGAGCCGGCAAAGGACAAAAGTTTGCAATGAAAACTGAATCCGTAGCACGCGACCGTATTGCGCGCTCGATACAGGAGACCTTCAGATTTGAGACCATTGTAATAAACCGTGGTATCGAAGGCGCTACTACCAAATACGGCAACGGTTTTATCACTGACGCCACTTAACTCGTAATGACAATTAAACGATGCTCGTGTCTGCTTCGAACAATCTTTGGAATGATGAGTTTTTGTATTTTAATGAAAAAAATTAATTATGGTGCATTAAAACGATGAAGGAAGAAATTATTAAAGAAAATTTATGGTTAATTGTGTTCATATTTTGATGATGGAATAATAGGATTAAAAATATCGTTATAACGGAAAAGTGTAGCTTAAAAGTGGATGTCGGTACTAGAATTAGTAAATATTATATATATGCTACGGTGGCTCGGGCATGTTGAAAGGACGAATGAGTAAAGAGTAATGAGACAAATCTATTTGCAAAAATAAGTGAAAGTGTAGGCAGGGGACGTCCCAGGACTCATATCGATCAGATTAGTGACATACTAAAGAAGGGACATAAGGAGTACCCGTAACCAACGAGCATGTATATGTATGTAGTTATGTAGAAGAAGTGCGAGAACTATGCCAGGATTGTGCGAAATGAAATCGGTAATCTCTGCCTATCCCTTTGGCTTAGGGGCGTGAGTGAGCGCATATTCATTTATTATTAAAGCCTACAAAAATAAATAAAGATCGACGGTCAGAAAGGCAACAATTATAGTAACGAGTAACTTAAAATTTATATAACTCCGTTTCGCAAGAAAAAAAGAGAATATTTAAATGTTTTAATTTTATTTTTTGGCTCGGCTATATCTCGGCTCTCGTTTAATTATCCGCTTCCTAAAATCATTCGACGTAGGAGCCATCTTTCGAGCACTAATAACTGTAGACCGGGGCTTGGCGATCGAGCGAGGGACAAAGGCTATTGTTACGGCGCGCATTGACCGTAAAGAAAAAAGTGTAAAACATGCCTTTCCCAATAATTTTCACTTCTCGCTGCACATTACCAATACCAACCACCTGCCTCTGATAGGGCGACATTTTATATTTTAACTGTTCTTATATATTTAGAAATATCCATTGCTAACTTAATTGTTCGTTTCGACGGTATGTAATTTGTTAGTTCATAACTGCAGTGTGTGCTTGGAAATATTTTAGCAATAAAAATAATACAAATAAAAAGAGATATATTATAGTATCCCCGTACATATGAAAAGCGGGAGAGGTGTACCAGGATCATGCTATAAGAAAATCCCTAATCTCAGCCTTCACCAAATTAATATACTCCATCTTACACTGCATTCGTAAGATTATTTTACATTGCAATAAAATTCGAATGTACCTGCTAATACTAGTCCCAATTTTAGCAGCTGCAGTACTTATATTATTTAAATAGGTACATATAATACTAAAAGCTTACAAGAACACATAGAAAACATAGAAACTAATGTTACATATTCTTTTTTTTTCTCTAACGCCTTCTGTACACACAAACGACATTTCTTATCGATTTCAAACTATACCTAAGCCTATTAAGCATGTAAACCAGCAAGATCCAATTTTTGTTTACACATGGTTAACATATTATGATATTACAACATACAATTGTAGTATGCTTTCACCAACGTCAAACTCTAACGCACTGTTTCAGACTTTACGTCAATAAAATGCGTAAATAATTTCATAAATATTAATATGGTTAAACGTATATATATGTTGTTTTACGGCATCGTAAAAATATTACTAGAGATAACAATTTTTCTGTTGGTATGTTTACAAATACCCGAGCGATCCGTGTTAATGAGATGGTAATTAATTCCATTTCAACATATGCAAACATACGCCGTGTTGTACTAGACAAAATATATTAGATCTTATTAAGTAGTTACAATAAATTAGTTGGCTAAAAGGTTCAGGAATGATAATCACGTACAGGTCGACGCAGCGTAGGTAGGCATCTAAGCTTGTGGATCGATGATCAGGTTCGGATTGCGGAAGTCTAACTGA
This sequence comes from Papilio glaucus, assembly GCA_000931545.1. NCBI lineage: Eukaryota > Metazoa > Arthropoda > Insecta > Lepidoptera > Papilionidae > Papilio > Papilio glaucus. The sequence continues at coordinate 137,698 of JWHW01015409.1, read as the reverse complement.
TTGCTAAGCACCGGGGCACTACTGTAATATTTGTGCTCTCCCTTTTTATTATCGGTGCTATAGTGTAGGAGTGTAAGATAGACCAACGAATTGGTCAATTTTGCGAAGCCATGGGTGCGTGTGGGTTTTAATCAAGTATTTTCTTGATCAAACTCCTCTTAAGTATATTTATTTTATGATTGAAATAAATATGTACAGTTAGGCATTTTAAATATGAAAGTATTAACAAAATTTAACTTTTATAATAGCTACCCGACCGCTAGGCAGGGCCTGTGAAGGTTGTAGCAATGGTAAAGCAAAACGTGTTGGTAACTTAGAGCGAGTCGTTTTGTATGAAATTACTTTAATATAATTCAAGAATTCACACTATTTCTTACATCTGAGTTCACAAAACCCTACATACAATTTATATAGGTAAGTAGCGTGTGCCGGGTAAAATGTTGATTTTTCTTTAAATAGGTCACCTTGCCTGCTTTAGAAATAAAGTAAACACGCGTCTCGCTGCATCAGTTTTAGATTTCCAAGAACGCAACGAGAAAATTGGCAGAATTCAAGAGATTCTTTAATATAAACTAATTAAAATTGTAATAAAAACATAAACGTACATATGTATGTTTACGATTTAATTAGAATAGTATGTATGCAACTACATTCGTATAAATTATTTGCTATAATTTTTTACCGACTCGACGACTACTTACATATTACACAGTTAAAAAGGTATTTTTGTAACTTCATCTAAACTTGTAATTCGCAACAGTCTAGGGGTGAACTAGTGGTTTTCTTAAAATACGTAGCGTATTCGAATTTGTTTAATGTTAGATTGCGTCTATTATTGCGTAAGGCGTCATTTTATGAAGTGTAGAAAATCTTACGTCGATTTTAAAGAATACAGATATGATGTGCATAATGTCACCGGATTTAGCTGACGAGGACGCCCTGGCAGGAACAGCGTGTTTGTGAGAACCATAACAATGGACCAGTGTTTAAATGAACAATGGTATAAGATCTTTTGTATTGATCATGGGTAGATCGACATTGGCTCATCGATTCTTAGAAGTGAACATGTATTTTGAGTTCTACCGCTTGAAAACATAATAACCGATGTTATGTCCGACAATAAACTTCTATTTCACTTGGTTCAAACAACTTATTTATTTATTCACTCATTGCTGGTGTTAATAAAGTATTTATGAAAACAAACAAAAAACACTAAGAAACAGCAATTTAACGGGATAAGTTGTAACTTGTTGTTTAGAATGATGGATCTGGATGTTAGGTCCTCACAGAATGGCGTTATAAACTAAATTTATTTTTACTTTTTTTCTTTGTATCGTTTCTTTGTATGCCTCTTCGCTTTCTTTGTATGCTCATCTCTCCAACACAAGACCTAGCAACACTTCCGAAAGTCATCTCCTTGTTGCGGATGGTTATGGCATAATCTATGTCAGGACAACATCCGCTAAGCTGATATCAGCGATGACGTTAATTACCTTTAAATGTTCATCGCATCGCAACGATTTGCCATGTAACTGTCTCAGGTTACCGGTACCCGATAATCCTGATGAAATATCATATCCTCTCTTTAAGCACCACGTTCCCTTGAAATTTTTCCTTCCTTCCTTCCTTCCTTCCTTCCTTCCTTCCTTCCTTCCTTCCTTCCTTCCTCCCTCCTCCATCCTTTTATTCAGGCTTTTGGTGATGTTTAGTGTATCATGAAGGTTTTTAATGTCCTTAAAACATAGCGCTACGCCATTAATAATAATATACACGTTAAATTAAATCGCAGTTGTCTTTGTGTAAATTAGATTGGTTAAATTAGAAGTTTTTGCGTTGAAGGTTATGTTGAACGATAAATGACAAGCACTAAATGAAAAAAAAAACATCTCACGTTGCCATACAACGATAAAACTCTAGACCAAACTCGGACTCGATGTCTTGTACAAAAATGATCACATCACCAATTTAAGATTTTTATTTTACTTGTGGTGGAGCCAGAAGAAGCCATCCAGTCCTCACTGCATTTTACTTTACCCTTGATTTCCTGATATGATACGAAGTCTATCTTCTCTTTTATTTGTTAAATGATCTTCTTGGCCTGCCTCTTTTTCTCGTCTCTTCTATAATTGTGTTTAAATTTATGTTCACATTTATTGTAATTATGTTAGTCAACAATATTTTTGAAACTCTTTGAATATAAATAAATACCTAAGTCGAAGACGGATAGAGAATGTATTTCTGTGTATGATGAATAGGAGTATGATTGTAATAATTATTTGTCGTAAAAATTATTAGGATACAAAGAGAATGTTGTGTATTAGATACAACTTTTTATCTTACAATAATATCGAATAACCAAACAAACGTACAAGTTCAGTTAAAACTTTCAATGGTCAAATGAAGGTCAAACAATTTTTAAAAGACCTTATTACAAAAATCTAAATAGCAATCTATGTAGACCGCCAGCCAATAATAATGCGAGTATTAACCGTAACATAAATCTTCAAATCCTGTCCCAATTCCCTACGGATTTTTTTTCATAGCAAACTGGCAGCCTGATATCGCCTTTCCAATGCATGGCTCGGTCAAATCCGGGAGTGGGTGGAGAGATTCGAGATTGAATGTCCGACGTACTTTTATATAATACCTGTTCAACATAAATTTATGATTTAACACCTTCACGGTTTGCATTACACTTTTTTTATCTGTATTTACTGGGTTTCACAAAATACAGATTGCCAATAGTTGCACCGCGCTTTCGCTTGAACACTGTACTTGGGGCTGCTCTGGTAATTCATAAGTCTATGTTGACCGGCTACATAATCGAGGCGCAGCTAGATGTTTTCTACAGGACAGCAGATGTCCGACAACGATTACTTATTTACGATACTTTCACTTACGGCTTTCACTTAGAAATTTTTGTTTTTTAATTTTATAACTAGAAGTATGAGAAAATAATTTTTGAACTGCTTCAGCATAGGCCATAGATTGAATACCAGACTAAGATTTTTTTATTTTCAGAATTAATGACAAGTCGATTTTGATGAATTTGAACTTATTTGGCCACAAGTGGAAAATGTTATATTCATTTGAGACAGTATCTTTTTTATTCTTTTAATAGATTACAGAAGAGATTATGGGTATCAGAGCTCCGCAGCGCTTCGGCCAAGAGGAGGAAAAGAAAGGGGGTTTGATTTTGCCTTTACTATTAATAAGCATATGGTTTTGTAGTATACAAACTCCTATTTATTATAATTCTTAGCTTGACATTGGTAGAGCCTGCAACAACATCTGTTGCACTAATGGGCCGGCTCCACTGGTGAAATACCAAAATCTCACTAAAGACAGGCATGAAGTAGAAGTATTTTCTTATTCGTCTGATGAGTGAGGTGCTGGAGGCTCTAATCTAGTCCTCATCGTTTCTTTATTAAGAAAGGATGGGATGTGGAAGAGGGTTTGACAGGGGAGGATGTTGATAGGAAAAGGAAATACTTTTTACTGTATATTCCCTCCTCTGTGCATTAAAGGTAGGCAATGCATTAGATTGTTGCAGATGCATTAGAGTGAGGTATCATTACATTATTATTCTTCCCCGAAGTGTCACATCACATATGAAGTTGGCAAAAAAACCACATAGTGAAAGTAAACCATTAAAAGGTGATTAATCATAATCAGTCATGTATTTTAAACTAACTTTTACCAAACAACTAGAACCAAACATATTCTCATAGACAAGAAATAAATTTTAGGTTGACAGTAGACTGATCGGCTTGATCTGGCATTGGGAAGAGACATTGTGTCTCTTAGCATTTTTTTACTGCATGTACCATAGGGAGTGTTTGTATTTGCAAAGGACTGTTAGGAACAATTCCTGCCACTGAGTTCATTCACCGCTCAACACGAGAGAGCTCCGACTATCCATAGCATCTCGATGGTTGGCATTCCACTACAGTGCAGTTTTCGCGAAATTTCCTACCTTACATTGGAGAATGATCTGTTGCCAGAGTTATTTGCAAACTAATACGACTTTGAGTCCCTCAAGCAGTGAGTTCACAACTTCCTTAAAGGCCGGCAAGGCATCTGCAATTTCTCTGGTATGGCAGAATTGGTGTACACTTATATATTAGGAGACCCGCTCATTTGCCTACTTATGATACAAAACAGGGTATAATTTGGATATCAACAATAAGCACCAAGTTTATAGTCTAAATGTAACTAAAAATTTAGTTGCAAAATTCTGTTACAGCAGTACACACATACAGGTGAAGCTAGTAAGTATATGCATTTTAAATAAAGACACAATCTCACCTGTAAAGATAAAAGATAGATCCTACAACCCAGCTTAAATGCAATAAAGTTAATGATAAATAACAATAAACATGGCGAAGTTTAACATAGATTGCATTAGAAGGGCCAGGATTTCAACAAATGATTAAACTTTACTTTTTATTTATTTTTGTTATAAAGAACAACAAATAAAAAAAACAGAACATACCAGATTTTTTAACTGACAATTTTTTTTTATAATTTATTTATGTATTACCAATTCCTGATTAACATTTTGTACACTATCAACTAAAACAACACATAGTAATTAGAAAGAAAAGCTTTGTTCCATACATGCTGTTATTTATTTTCTTACTCTAATATTACATCTAGTTTGAATATCTATTACAACTAAAATAAATGTAAAAATTATTTATTAAGAAATTAAAGACCCTTTGGAATAGCAAGTTACATAAGCATTGGCTGAATTAATTAAATTTAATGAACAAACTTAATATAAATAGGTTTATATTTAATAAGTAATAAATACCTTAAAGCATATACCAGATACCTTTTAAATATTCTATTCTTTATGCTTGATGAGAAAAAATAGTATGAACTAGAGGAAAGTGTCATACTTTTGGGTTATACAGACCATTATACAGACCATTCCTTTAAAATATGAAGCAGAATAAAATTTACAATAGCATAACCATACATGATCTATGTGGCTGAAATGAGTTAGATCGTAAACTTCCATTTTTTTTTCAAACAGTTCAAGCATTTTTTTGTATGTTTATACAAATCTGCTTACAACCATGTCTTTTGCTTTGTTAATAGCATTAATTTAAATGGGAAACCGTCTCATTTAAAAAAATGCGAGTGATAACTAATTCGTATAATTCAATTCAATGCGACAAATAAATACAGAAAAGATATATAAACTTTGATAAGTGATAAATTGTTTAACAACAAATTACTGACTGAACCAAAATAAAAGTAAGATATATTCTTCTTCAAGCCGTTCTACGTAGACTATGAACAAAGTATTTTATCCCAAATTAGGCAGCGCCTCGATGAGAAAAAGGAAAGGTTTTAGAACAAAAAAAATGACCTTTTCGTAGATACAAGTTAAGCAACTTGGCTCACAATGCAGTGGACTTACCTTGTCTCCAGGGATATTTTTCGCCGACATGGTGCGTCGTCTTCTCGAAGTATGATCCCACGTCGCTGTACAGACGATTTATCCAGAGAAAGGATCTCACTGTTGCTGCGACAGCCCAGCATACAACACAAAACACTGCACTAACCAATCACTCGGCCATTATCACTGATCGAGCCGTGCTTTAAAGCCACAAACACAATAATCGAGCCATAGCTTGGCGTCGTAATCAACACGATTTCCCATTGATATTCATCGGTACAAATAATTTTTCACAACACAACACACACGACGACTGACAGGAGCTAACTTGATTGAGTTGAGCTTGACGGAAAATGGCGAGGGACGATAGGTAAAATCCCCCCGTCTCTCGTCCCGCGCACACTAATATAAAATTATAAATATTTTTATCCAGATTCTTGGATAGATGGCAGCACATAAAGGTAATGACAGTCCAAAAGTGATTGTAGCTCGGAAGCATGTAATGTTCAACAGATGGCACCGTAACTAAAATTTGAGAGTTTAATGAAATGGCAATTTTCACTATAAGTAATAAGTATTAAATATGGAGGGTAGATATAAAGCAGCACCATCTTCTTGCATGACAACAGAAATTAAACTTTCCAGAAGAAGCAGAAGCAGGCAGCAAATTGTAACTCAAACTATATAAAAAATATATAATAGAGCTCGGATAGCATAAGTTGGTTTGGTATGAATTTAGCAGTTTTAAACGGGGAGAGGTGGTCTGAGTGGAGTTAGAGTTTACAAATTGAATAAAATATAATTATAATTAATATAAATCTTTTCCTTTCCAAGTTATAATTTTAAAGTGCGCCGTAACAAAGCGGACGTCTTTCTTTCCTTGTTTAATTTCAATATCCTACTCTAAAAAAATTGGCATAATGTTTTACACTACATCACTTGTTACCGCATGTTACCA
>JWHW01015409.1:89889-108380 GCA_000931545.1 Papilio glaucus | reverse complement strand
ATCAATAAAATTCAATAAATAATTAAAACAATAAATTATCACACCTTATTTCTATTTATTACCCTGAGAGCCGACTCTTTGCAAAATTCTAAAAACACTTCTCTATTCTCTTTATTTTCCATTATTTTGTACAAATTTTCTACTTTTACTTTTTCTTTAATTCTTATTTCTAGGTCGGCTCTCTTTGCACCATTTTGTGGACACTCCGTTATCACGTGCAGCACAGTTTCCTGCACCGCCGGATCGCAGATGCATGAAGGGTCCTCCTTACAATGAAACCTACTAAGATATGAGGAGAACCCACCATGCCCTGTAAAAATTTGCGTCAGTACCTGATCCGTCCTACGCAGGATGGTGTACGCCTTTAAGGCGTCGGGGAAGAAGACCTTGGTTGTCGAGGCAGTCTCGCCGTCCTTATAGCGCCCGTTCCATACATCAAGCGAGTCCAACCGGATATGTCGCTTGATGTACGAGACGGGACACTTTTCGTAGTTCGGTTTGGACTTCATTCCGATTGCAGCTTGCTTTGCAAGTTCGTCCGCCCTCTCATTCCCTTCCACCCCCGCATGCGCCTTCACCCAGTATATTTCCTCTTCACACTTCCTAATATTCTGTCTTATCTCAACTGCGAGGGGGTGGAGGGAGTCTCCATTCGCTTCCGTCTCCAGGGCGGACCTGGAATCGGAATGAATACCAAACGTTTTCCTCCTGCTTCTTACTACATAAAGGACTGCCTCGTGCAGGGCCAGCAGTTCCGCCTGGTAAACGGTGCAAAAATTTCCCAGTTTTAATTTCCGGCAGAAAATCTCCGCGGCGCCGTCCCAAACGGATAGCGCCGCGCCGACTCTGCCGTCAATTTTGCTACCGTCGGTGTAGATGTCTACATCGACGGCAGCTCGCTGGGCCACTTCGTCACCGTCGGCCAGGCAGCCGAACTGCGGCCCCTCCAGGTGCGCGGGGTGGAGAGTATTGACGTACAGGACCGGCCTCTCCAGCTCCAGGTCTCCTAACACTTGCTGGGTATGGCCCTTCTTTACCTCATAAAGTAAGGCCGCTTCCCGGACCCGAAGGTCCAGCAAGTGCTAGGGCGGAGTTCAGTGACACGGTCCTGTACGCCCGCACTATTTTCTGTGCGAATCCTCGCTGCACCTGGTTTAACAACTTCAAGGTCTCCTTCCTCTTCGCCGCTGGCGCCCATACGCTGGCCGCGTAAAGGATGATGGGCTCGACCACTGCCACGTATATGGTTCTGATGATCTCAGGGTTCAGACCCCAGGATACCCTGGCTGCCCTCGACAGTTGACGATAGACGCCTTGCGCTTTAACGCAGACATTTTCAAAAAACTTTAGACGATATTAAATTGAGTAGGTATTAAGGAGACCTGCGCAACCTACATTAGTACCGTAACCGATTGTTAAAATAACAATTGACGCTTGGGTAAATTTACAACCTAGCCAAGGTATGGATACTCCTTACCTGCACCCTCTCCCTTATCGTGCAGGCAATGACCTTACATCGCCGAAAAAAATAATAGTACTAATCGACTGCAAAATAAATTTTAACATAAGGCGGATTACCCGCGGAGTTCAAAATGCTTCAAAAGGATAAAAGTCCTTCTTTGAATTAAAAGTTCAGACGCGATTATTTTCCCATAAATTTACATTGAAATGTCAAAGAGCTAAAAGTTTTGGGATAAAATAAGCCGATCAAAAGCTTACTAAATAATACTTCTAATACAAAGAGGAACGGTTTAACATTAAAATGCGTTGAGACAACCCTTGGTGAAAATGTTCTCCGATTTTTCGTATTAAGATGTAAAAATGCTTTTATATTGTTATTTTAAGAAATAAGTGAAGTGGAATAGACCCCATCCCTTAGAACTTATGAAAAGGACGGGCAAGTAAGGACAGTAAATTATAGATGTAAGTATATTAACTTTTTATATTGTCTTTTCCAACGAAGTATATATATCATCAAATAGCACTGACTGACTAAGTCACTCCTCGTCATAAAGCTCAAACTACAATCTCGACATTTTACCCACGTGTTTTAGTGAGTTAGAAAAAAATGGCTTTTAAAGAGGTTTTCGGGGGTCAAATATTGCAAAAAGAATCTCAACAATAATTCTTAAACTTACTTACTTAAAACTTACTTAAGGTTAAACTCACTAAAACCCCGTACTTACTGTACATAAAGCTATTAAAATTTGTGTTTAAGCACCTAAATAAAGAGATTCACCGGTAAAATAATAATCAACAAACCATATAGATAAAGAATATTTAATAATAATTACCATCCTTTTTCCTGATGAGAAACCCTTTAAATATTAATTTAAACAAATATAATCGTCATTAATACACAATCGCAGCACCATTTCTATCCGGTAAATAATCTTATCTTTGAAGTCCACAATCCACAATTGAACACCAATTATAAACAATTACAAAATTTCATTGCAATCAAATAGATGGTTTCGGTGATTAGCGTGTTCGAAAAGTGACACGTGGTGTTTATATTTTCAATAATATTCTATTCTACAGATAATGTACAGTTTAGGGAGATATAAAAGACTATCGATAAAACGCTAATGAAAACACAGTCGAACATCTGTGTAATCTTGTAAAGGCATGTTTGAGTTTGGTCGGAATACTCTCGAGTTAATCAAATAAAGGGATTTAATAGAATTACAAACTGGATGACCACACTAATCCCCGACAGCATTAGTACTAGATATTAATTAGCCTCTCAATGTAAGCCTAATTCGAGCCGAGGCATTTCGTGCAAATACGATATCTCGTTAAACACACGATCGCCTTGTTAAGTACCATCCCATTTAATTATGTTATTATATAATTATGTTATCATAAAATGATAAGTTTGCTAACATAGACTAATCACACCTAAATAACTGACCTCAATATACGTTATATTGAGATGTGACTCAGAATTATATTTTTACGTAGTAGGATCTTCTTGAAGCTCATACTCATCCTTAACTACAATCGAAGGGCCTAATGCTCGGGATATGGGTATTAAGTCTTAGATTCTATTTGTGACGTCACGAAAATATCAAACTTATTTATGATAAATCACCCTGTTTCCATGAGCAACAGAGTATACCGGGTGTAATCGTTAAGTGTGCATAGGCGATTATTCCGTAACTACTACAGATATCAATAAAGTTTAAACTGATATCGAAAGTACTTTACCTAATGAGTAAAATGACAATAATAACTTTTTAAAAATAAAACGAGAAATATCCAAAAAAATACATTAAACACTGCCATACATTTAGTATGAGATAGTAGAAAGGTTTTAGTTTCCTAATTTTAAGTGTACTATTCCACTCATTTTACCCTTATCATTTTATAATTATGTATGATATGATATTGATGAATTTTAAGGAAAGTTCATTTAGAATCTGTAAATAGAGCTCGAGAGATCTGTAAATACAATGAGTATTGCACGACGAGGACGTCACTTCGAACATCTGTTTTGAATACAAAATTTTGTACTTACTAACAAATAATATGTATGGGAGTGTTTAATGTAAATTTTTGGATACTTCTCGTTTTATTTAAAAAAAGTTATTGTTGTCATTTTACTCATTAGGTAAAGTACTTTCGAAAACAGTTTAAAGTTTTTTGATATCTGTAATAGTTACGGAATACTCGCCTGTGCACGCTTAACGATTACAGCATGTATACGGCGATATCTTTTTTTCTGTCGTAAGTTTGTGTACCAGCCTATAACATCTTTTTCAACAATCATATTTCAACCAATAAACACAAAACTTTAACAAATTATTATACCTAAAGTGTCCTCACGAATCACATCGTCCATTGGAGAAAACCGTACCAAAATCCGTCCAGTAGTTTTAAACATACACACAGACCCAAAAAGGGGACTTTAAATTATATGTGTATGATAATGATAATGATAATATGTATCTTAAGATAAAAGGCAGTCTACGAAAGAACGATGAGAAAGTACGACATGTTTTCTTAAATGATTTAACGAATTTTCAAATGCAATATTTTCGCACGGCACTCTTAGAGCGTGCCGAAAGAAAATATATAATAACAAATGTCTATTCACTCGAGCAAATGGTTTTTATAACCCTCAATCAAACACCAGATGACAGATATTAATTTGTCGTCCCGCGGAGGACACTCAATGCGAAAATTGATTCACTGTGAATGACCAGAATGTTTTTCATGTAGAAAATAAAAAAGGTACTCAATAAATATCGTAGATTTATGTTTATTTCCTAAGAATTCGATATTCATTGTTTTAGTTTTACTAGCGGGTTCAGTTTTTTTTTGTTATTAGTTTTCTTGTAAGCCAATATATTTTAAAAAAAATTATACACAATACTCCTCGTTCTCGATGGCAGCGGATATAAATAAGAATATACACACAACCACACCGATTAATCCGTTTCGAGTTCAGTCATATACACATATTCCCAGATTAAGTGCCCTGCCTCAATGCCTCAATCATGCCTAGGGCACTTAATCTGGGAATAAAAATATATTTAGCAAAAACATTTTTAATTTCGTCATCTTTGTATCGAAGCAAATAATAAAGTTTAATGTTGCATCTATAGCAAGTACTACGAGACTTATATCTAAGCAACCGATGCACTTTGTAATGAACTTCTATCAAAGAGGACCGAGGCGGACTGGAGAAGCCGTTATTACTTATTGATTTATTTATACCAACGACCTGTTTGCGATGGAATATTAACTGACTACGCCGGTCTTCTTCTATTAAATAGTAGTTTTGAAGAGACTTTGTAGTAAAACTCTATATTTGATTTGATTCTAAAAATTGATGCTAACAACGCGGAGCTTCACTGAGTATAATAACTTGCTTGAAGTCAAGCGCCCCTTCGCCGATCGTGCGACGTTACATTCCAAAGTGTGCGTTGCTATTAAAATTCAGCAGGCGGAACGGAACATATGGCCTGAACATCAACTAAATCTTTTCATTTATGTCTTTACACTGCCTTTTATGACTAAAAGTCACAATGATTTGATACTGCTGTGCCATTATGATAGTTTTAAAATGACAGGGTCGAGCTTAGGATTGGTTCATAAGATTCAAACGGAACCTCACATAACATTTTAAGTTTGTCGGCACATGTCTTCTATTTTTAAAGTTTTGTTCGAGACCTCTAAGACAACAGTGTGAATATAATCTATTCCACACCTGTGCATACTAACTTAGACTATAACGGATGCATTACCAGTCTTTTCAAGGAAAGAGTAGATAAACAAAAGCAGAGAAGTTGTGGATGGTGTGATGTTTTCTCACTTATCAGATATATGCAATAACTTTTGTTCCCCCGTGGCACTAACCGTAGTCAAATTATGAATGTGTCCGTTATTGTAATAATATGGATAAAGCAAAAAAAAGATTGAATAATAAAAAGTAAAAAAAAAACACAATTTTCCTAAATCACAGGAGTGCGGACGAATAAGTAATGTAATAAAGTATGAATTGAATAAAACTCGATTCAGGACTACATTTAAATTTATTACTATCCAGACATTTCGAGTGTTTTATAATACTCAAGATCATTTCTGCGAAGGTGGGCGAGATAGATTTTCTAGCTATAAAATCTTTATCATTGATTTGTGGACGACTACTACGCAGAAGGTTCAAGATACATACATAAACAGACATAAAAGTTCATCAAAATCGGTCCAGACGTTCCGGAGCAGTCCAGTCACAGACGCGCAGAATATACAACATATATATAAGTATTTGGAGTTTCTTGAAATGAGCAAACGGACCAATTGAGAGTTTCAACGAAAAAAACCTTTTGTATGGATCCCAATTACGTAGTAACTTCATAAGAAAAGAAAAGCTTTGAGGCTCAGTTGAGGGTAGAGAGATTAAGTTGTCTGTTGAACTACGACATTAGCCGTGTTCTGGAACAAGGATTAGCGATACGGCGAAACGTCTTTGTTCCAAATATCTATTTCAAACGTCGTTGAATTTAGTCATTGTTTTGTTTGTCGGCTCTTATGAAAATGTATGTACACATTTTTAAAATTATAATAAACATTTATTTCAGATGAATACAACTTAAACTAGTGTTAGTACAAGGATAATTATTGTACTAGAAACTATAAATATTTTAACATTCATAAATTAACCAGATTGGTTTTACAGGATTTATTTATGGGACTTTTAAGACAGATAAATTATTTTTAAATAAACTTCATTAGTAAATATTTTGTTGGTGTCCCCCTATGACGTCAACAAACGAGAGATAAGAGGACAAAAAACAAAAACGAGAGACAAAATTTTTAATGATGTACATTAAAAATTTTACCCTTTATACAATAAATTACCTGTTGTACCTTCAGCTGAGATAAGGGATCACGGCCAGGGTTACAACCTTTCTATTTTTATCGATGGAAAATTCAAATGTAAAGTCGTTAAACGTAGATTCATAATGTCGTCGGCTTTAATTAAAACGAACGCTCTCAATTTAAAATCATTAATTGCGGTTAGGATTTCAATAATGCTGCGTCTTATTTACAAATAAATAAAATAAAGACATTTATTTTAATTATTTTAAGGTTGTTCGTAGCCTTTCATTTTAAAGCGTCAATGTTAGATCACTGACCGAAACTTAAACAAGACAGAGAGGTGCATTAGTAGATTTAGTATATTAATATACATAAAGGAGGATAAAAATGCCTTGGTGGTTTTGTATCTTTAATTACTGTACAATTATTTACTAACAACCCGCTTCGGTTTCAATCAGATACATAAGTTAAGTAGGCAAAGAATTAAAATAAATATGACCTTTGTTTCTCGTTGATTTCTTTTTTCTATTGGTGAAAAATTCTGGTTTCTATTGGTGAAAGAAAAATCGTATCGATACTTTTTTAGTTTATTCGGAATCAACAAACAATCAAATCTTTTTATATTATTAGTATATATTATGTTAGAAACGGGTAACGAGCAATAGGCTCACCTTTTGTTATGTGATTGCCGTTACAACAACCAGTCCACGTCAACCAGATAACTTGTCATCCATTATGTACAAAATAGCAAGTTGGTACATAAGGAAAAACTAATGAGAATTGAAAAAAAATGTGGAATTTATCTCTCACCCGAGCCTGCTACATTTCTTAACAATTCTGGCTCAAAATTCGCTATTTAAATCGTGTCATAATTGTATAGTAATGACCATTAACAAATCTATAAAACACAAGTAATTATAAAAATGTCAATGTAATTAATTGTGTAATGATTGAGTAACCATTATGAGACGAAAATGTCAGCAGAATCCAGGAGCTCGTTGTTTTAGGATGTAATCAGGTTATGTGTAATGGATTATGTTTGTGCGTAAAACATCACGTGTTATTAACGCCCAACAAATTTCTGTTTGATTTATTTTAAAATACGTTGGAGGTAGGTAAATCACATAAAGAGTTATTGTGCTCCGCGCAGCGTGGGATAACGTTATTAGAGTTGAGAACTTGAGTACGCCATCAATCAATTACCATTTTCCACCAGTTCCGAATGATTGAGCAGAAGTCAGTTTTAATTATGCAATAACAATAAGAATTAAACCAACAAAAAAGACACAATGGATACTTATTATGTTTTCTTTGTGACATGAAATTATGGGTGATTGTCTGTATATCACAATTGAGTATAATATAATATATAAGTGTATTTCTAAATATTTCAAAGAACTCAATATGTTATTCTTATAATGGTAAATGTACCTAATAATAGACTAACTGCGAGACTACCAAATTACTTGTACTAAAAAATATCTTTGTAATATTCCTGATGATGACACTAGACGTTTATAATAATAACTCAGCTCATTTAAGCAGCAGGTTCATATTTTTTTTTTGGGCTTGTGTTATTTTACTAGCTTGGTTGTTACATGTGTATTCTACGTTCTTTATAAGACAGATAACTCATTTTAAGAGGTTTGTTTTAAGAGTTCAAGCATTTGACCAATTTCAATTTGGGAAACAATAATGGTTCGAAAGTTATTATTTTTTTTGGTTCTTTTAAAGCATTGGATTTTATATATAACATCATTCATTTAACTTTATTCTTGAATTAATTGTGTAAAACTAAGAAAATATAAAGATTTTGTTTTATGTTCAAAATGTATTTTATGTGCGCCTTCTATACGCCCACGCTTAGAACTCATTTCGTTCTCTGAAGCCAGATAAGTCTCTTAACGAATTGTAACTTAATTAAAGTTTATTTATTTTACTGTTAACTTTTATTTGTATACAGATAATTACATTTGACTGTGAAGAGTCAGAAAAAGTAGGAGAAGGCACGTCTTGAATTCACAAAGTGTGTTAACAACTTTACTGTATGAAAGGTTTGAATTTGATTCTTGAAAGTAAGAGTGAAATGCCACTCTGATACACAAGATACGTGGAAAAATCTGAAATAAAAAATAAGTAGCACGAAATCATATCACAAAGGGACATTGCAATAACGTTAATTTTAAGATTTATTATTACAAAATCCATTCATCTAATATTCTATGGTAATAACAATCTTATCTCTAAGGCGTTCATTCTAAATGTGACCGATTCCCGGAAATTTAAAAAGATCTGTAGGTGCGGTGTTAATACGTAAGTACCATGTTTCTTTTAAAATGATACTAAAATAAGAAATAAACGACAAATCGTCACAGGTTTCGAACTACATCCGCGACATCTAGCGAATGACTTAATTCTATTTATAAGGTTCGACTTACGATACTTAAATGACAGATGCTAAATAATAATAATACAAGATGTCTTTAAATGCTGTGTATATGAAAGCTTAGGAGCCTTTATGACGCACTTTACGAGGCTCTGATCTCAACCTTCAAGGTGATATGAGCATCGGTTTATAGCCTCCGTGAGTGCGATATAAAACTCTCACTGACCCACTACCTAGTTATGTAGCCTAGACATTACTTTCATTTTAAGGGAAAGAATCTTTGAGTATGTATCACGTAAATATGTTAATCTAATATATATAATTCGAGTGTTTGTAACAAAACTGCTTGACCGATTTTTATGAGTTTTTTGTGTATACTCGATAGGTCTAAGTACAGGACGTAAACTATTTTTTTATACCCATAAGTCATAAAGGTGGTCCCCCCCAATTTTTTGGACAACGTTTTTTATTATTCATTTTTATGATTTGATATTGAAAAACATATGCAACCCTAAATCCCTTCTACAACCAACGCCTATATTTTAATCTTTTCATCGTTCACAGCGCTCCATTCCTCTTTCAGTCATAAACCACATCCCCACAGACTTAAAATAAGTTGGTTATTTTTAATTTGCCAAATATTCATTAGAAATAATTTATATGGCAAAACAACGTATCAGTCAGGTCAGATAGTTAACTATATTATATTAGTTTATTTATATTGGCGGTGTGAACGACCTCTGTTTCAAAAAATAAATAAAAGTAAAGAAGATAAGAAGAAAATTTTATTTTTTTAGAAAGTTAAACACTGATAAAGTTTTTTAACGTCAGCTGTGGTATTGATGAGGTTCGATGGAGGAAGTACCAGGACTTCATAAAATATCAGAACTCTAGATAAATGTAATCCAACGTTGAGCTAGGTTTTAGATCAACGGCGACTGCGAGAGACCTTTTAAGAAACTTTCTCATCTATCGAAGACTAAAAATAATTGACATCCGTGCATATATGTCATCGACCGATTGGGAAAGTCAAATTGACAATTCTTAATTGGACAAGGAAATAAAATGTCAACAAATTGCGAACTGAACGAATCATTGACAATTTGGCCTATCATGCCAAACAAACAACAAACTTATTTTTTCTTTGATAAACATTTTTTCAAGATTTATTGATTTTACATATGAATATCAAGTCTAACCTGACGAACTTACGCCATAAAAATAATTACATTCTAATTTAAATTTTAACGTTAATAATAAAGCAAATAAAATATCAGTTCACAGTATCATTTGCCTTTTAGCTTCGACAATTTATAAATGATATAATTTATAGATGATATGGGAAATGTCAGCATACTGTGAATTGAATAATTTGTTCAATTCACAGTTTGCTGACGTTTACAATATGCCTAGTACGATTATAAATTGGAGAAGTTCACAATCGGTCAGTGATATATACAATAATTTAAAAAGAACTTCGTCGTAGCCATATCGTGAAATTGATCATTTCATGACGAGGCTGGCCATTTCATGAAATGATCGTATTTCATTAAACGGAAAATATGCGCTGGCCATTTCATTCTCGTTTGAAATTAGGGCGTTGTGTTTACGAAATTTCATTTTTATTTTCACAGAGACAATCAGTTTTGAAAGAAACTGCAATGAGAAATATATATAAAGTTCTTAATTTGCAATTTTTATTAAACCTTTGATGTCATGGAAACCCTACATTAATGATACGTTGTACGTTGTTTAACATATGATTAAACGTTGATATTTTAATGTTATAGTCAGTTTTAGATGTGGAAATGGGCGGCCACATAATGAAATGATTAATTCTACGATATGGCAATGATATATATATCTTACATATATGTATATGTGCTCCTAATTGGTAGCCCTAGTTTGCCTTTAACATTCATCACCTATGTTATGCAATAAATACTATATAGGTTAGTATAGTCACATACCAGGATGAGCGAGAGTGGCGTTATCCCACAAAAGTGAACTTGGACCACGTGGAGTCCCCTCAAGAAATACAAAAAATGTACGAATTTTGTTGAGTAAATAGTATTATATGTAAATAAAAACATATTAAATAATATAGTGAGCCAAAAGTATTTTCTTTGCTATATGACACTTTCTTTGAGCGAGAAAGTTGTAGCAAAGCTCCCTGATGTAAACAAACGACTTGCAACGACATTGTAAAAAAAGAGACGAGACAAAGCTCAGTCTTTGTGCTGTTAGACGTAACAGCTTAAAATTAAAACTTGAGAAGTTGTGCTTAAGTTTAGCTGAGTGTATGCACACTTTGGTGTTAATTTTTTTTTCACTGAATAAGTAGACGAGTAGACGGCACTGTATTTCTTTTGAGGTGCCAGAGGCCCAATTTCAGCCCTCTGCCCTCTCCTAATAAGGGTAATGTTTTTCGCGTGTATTTGAGTATGTATATCCGTTCCACCGACTTCTTCTAGCCTAATAACAGAGTTTTCTGTTATTACGTAGACGAGCACTAAGAAAGGATATTTCTAAATTCATCAACCAAAAATTCTAAAGCAGGGGAGAGTTTGTACAGAAAAATATTTGTATTCCGATGGAAGTTTTTTTTTATGGAAGAAGTTGGCAAACGAGGAATTGCTTCACTTGATGTTAAGTGACCCATAGGCATCGGCAACAAGCAAATGAGTTGCCTACCTTTAAGGGACATAAGAGTAGATAGACAGCAAAAAGGATATTTCCTTTACCTATTCATTCCCTTATCGTCCTCTTCCCCTTCCCATCCTATCCCTATTAGGAAAAGGTGGGAAGCGGGAGAGGTCTAAAATAAGACCTCCGGCACCTACCTCATCAGATGAAACGCGGAGTACTTTTACTTCACGCCTGTTTTCTGTGAGGTCGTGGCATTTCACCGGTCGAGTCGGCCCATTTGTGCAGCAGATTTTGTGTTTGTCGACCCTACTATTAATTTATATGATCAATCGTATAAAATAGGGTTCGATTTAGGTTAGATAAAAGTCGGCTAGATTAAATTGTACGGTGGAGGTAACCATGAGGCACAGCTACTAGGTTATACGTATGATGATGTGGTCATTGATGATATTCATCATTAAGTCATTTTATTTTCTAAAATGAAGTATAAATTGTTGTCATAAATAAATTCACTACAAAATTTAATAATGACAATTTTTTATGGAGGTTGCAGAAAATATTCGTGCGGTAAATTTGCGGATTGACATATGGAATTTCTGAAAGCATTAAAGCTGTAAGCTATTGTCCAGGTATGTTTAACTATATACAAAGTAATACAAAGCGGAACGCTTGCAACTGAAAGCTTTTTGATGGTTTTCATGATCAACTCGTTACATATGAAATTTCAGTCATTTTTGGTAAAAAATCTAACAAGTTGCTTATACTACGTTGATCATCTAAATAAGTCTGTCGAGTTAAATGTAATTTTCAAATCAGTTTTAGTTTCTAAAGTTATTTTCTTTGAATAAAAAAATTGAAAAAGAAAAAAAAATGGATGATCATGCTTCTAGCAACTTAAATGACATTTGATCGGACGCTAGGTATTAGACGGATAGCTGTCAAACAGCATTCTTCCTTTTGATCAGTCTTTCAGAAACCGAGCCTGAGATTGTTAGTTGTATGAAATAAGAATTCCTTTCGGTTTTCACGACAATACTTACATAGAAAATACGGATTTATGTTTTTATTGGGATATGGGATGGGATGGATTGGCACCTAAATCAAAATACAGAATATACTGTTTAGTTTAAAGTGTATAAGTTAATTAATTTTGGTATAAAGTCAAGTAAATTGGTAAAGTATATTGTATGAATTTATTTTAACATTTAAGTACTTTTGTAAAAACATAGGATAGTCGATGTTTCTATTGCTATTATGACAAAAATTTATCATGAAGTAATTATTATTTGTAAGTAAGTTATAATCAAATTTTAAGGTTACTTACATTGCTTGCTCAGTGCTATAACACTAATAACCTGCCCCAGCTTCGCTTATGTAGATGGAAAATAAAACGAATAAAATATACCTAACCTCGGCTACTCGTTGAGAGAATAACTTGAAAAAAAGTATCTTTAAAATAGGTATTGTACTTTCTGAGTTTATTCTGAATGAACAAACAATCAAATACATTCTCTTTATATTATTGAGTATGGATAGCTCGGAATTGTAGAAATCTTAATAAATACATCGAACAATAGACGACAACGTTTGAGAATGAACCATTTCAACTTTAACAAACAAAAGGTTTTTGATATAATAGGACCGCGAAATGAAAAAAATATATATCTTCTTTAAGTAATAAAAAGCTACGAAAAAAATCATTAACGCTAGCAGAGTTTTGAGAGCCAAAGCCATTTGTAGTGATTAATGAATTCCTGTATAATCTGATCGTAAATTTGGTTTGAAATATTATTAATTTTTCACGATTAATGAATAAAATCTGTAACAAATTAGCTATTATTAAATAATGTAAACTGTGATCATATACTTACATATATCGAAAAAATATTATTAATCGTAGTTGACCTTTTAGTAGTATTTTTTAACATAAAAAAATTAACGTTATATTATTTATTATCTTTATGAAACACAATCAATAGGTTCAATTAAGGCAACGACTGTTTTTATATCTAGATACGAGGCTAAACTCATTAAAGCATGATTTTTATACAAAATCATTACCTATTGCAGCCAGGGTAAAAAGTTTACTTTCTCGCTTTTTAATTTTAACATTTGCAATATTATGGCTAATTTAAAGTTCCTATAACATCTCAAGTCTCTGCTCAGCGAGCAACCATCTGATATATTATTGCAAAACTAAGTTCAGTATGTTAACGTCAGATCAATCTGCCACAAAATACTGTTAAAGGGAATAGAATGTAATTAATTAGCGGTGCCTATTGTAATACATTCGAAATTAATGTTTGATTAAATTGAAATAATGTATAATATAAATGTTAAAATAGACTTCCTTAATCGTCCCGTTTGGAACGCTTTCGAGTCTTCACTTTTCGAGCGCTACTTTTTGTATCATAATCAATGATATTATGATACAATAGATATTAAGTCATTTGGGGTCGAAAAGTGAAGACTCGAAAAGCGTCCTAATTAGTACTTTTTTTCTATAGCTTATGTCATGTGTTTACGCTTAAGTGACAAACACTAGTCTCTTTTTTCTTATTATTTTAATTACGAAATCTTTTTACACCGTTTGACATGTGTGTGAATGTTGCTGTCACTGCTTTGGAACACTTTTGACCGGTGGTTTTGTATTGTATTGTAACATACATATGTATAGTTTAAAATATCATTGTAACTGTCCCATCTAATTTTAAACATTTGAATTGGGGTCAGTCAATAGGGAGTGTAAACAAGAGAAACGTTAAAGTCGAGACAAAATGTTTACGTAGGCCGTCACGCTCGTGGCAAAGCTAATCTAAAAACTTATCACGTGGGTGTAACGTGAAACGTGTCACGTGCTGCGTGGGATCTTGAGGTTGAGATACCTATACGTCTTTTCCCCGTTTTACTTAGGCAATTCAACACTTAGAGTTATCAATATTGTATATACTTTTTTGCCATAATGATCGCCAAGTACCGCTAGGCGATGGTGCTCCATAAAGGCGAGTTATCTATATAAATAAAAATGAAAAGTTAATTAAAGACCGCCTCGAAAACTAATAAGAATTTATATACGAATACGAAATGAGGGAAAGAAGCAATGTTTTTTTTCTGTGGGATTTTATAATTAACCTGAAGACCGTAAGTATTGACTGGTTTACATTTTATTTTGTTTTGTCCATAATAGTCTAAAAGGACCACCAAAAGGCAGGGAAAACTGTGAGTTAATTAATAACACTAAGGAATAAGGTTTCGCCTATTAACCGCGTCATATTATCAAACTTATAGTTTCAATAAAACAGAACCCGGGTAATCTCGATAAAAACTGATATTTATATTTTAAAAAATTAAAATAAATTAGGATAAGGAAGCGTCAAACAAGATATCGTACGCTCCTTTGCTAGCCGTTAACACGGAGTGCCGGGGGACGGTGCGATGTCAGGGTCAGGAGCCAAGAAAACTTCCTCTTGTAGCCCGAGGCAGTTGTCGCCAGGAATAATATCTATAAATTTTTATCCACACTTACTTCCTGGAATTCCAGATAGCACAAATGAGGCTCCGTTACAAATACGGAAACGGCAGCCTGGCAGTTTACTTGTTATATATATAAAAAACCTACCTAGTAAAAGTTATTCTGGGCTGTTGCTGTCTTACAAATGTTTAAACATTAAAAAGCGAATAAGCACAATAGTAAAAAGAAATTAGACATTTAAACTAATAGTGCATAACAATAAATTTTAAAGTGATGTTGCGACACAGAAAGAAATAGAACGGAGATATAATACAAAATGATTAACTTTTGATAAGCTTTTGCATAACTTACCCAGTATGGGACGTTACATGCACGTTTACTACTGTTTATATTGTCGTACGAGGGATGACAATAAAAATTAAACGATTATTAAAATTGGAAGATTTGGAGATGTGATTTAAATTTATATTAAACATATTTGTTCACAAACACACACCGCAGTTACTTATTTACTATTCGTAGATATCCGCCATAATAACAAGAGTTAAGATTGTCAGGCTTTAGGCAGAAGAGACGGGGGAGTGAATAGGAAAAGCAAATCAGTAAGGGATGGAAGGGAGATGGTGGCGTCAAATCACTTATAAAAACCTCTAAATCGTGTCCATTCTGTGAGATTGTGCTACTTCATCCGCACTAAATCAAACCATTCGTGCAACAGTTACTGTCGATGGCTTCATTTTTTATGGAAGAAGGTGGCAAAGGAGCAAGCGGATCACCTGAGGTTAAGCGAGCGCTACCCATAGACGTCCGCAATATGCAAGTGTGTTGCAGATGCGTGCCTACCTTTGGACAATGGACAGAGGAGGAAAGGAGGAATGCATAGACAGGAAAAAGTTTCTTTTCCCCGTTAACCTCCTTCCCGTCCAATCCTCTGCCCGTTCCCATCCTATTGTTATGAGGAAAGGTTGGGAAGGGGACGAGGACTGAAATTAGGAAATCGGGCGAAACGCAGGGTACTTCTACTTCACGCCTGTTTTCTGTGAGGTCGTGGTATTTCACCACTGTTCAAATTCGTCTCGGTTATAGAATATACCGGGTTCAAGACTTAAGACAGGCTGGTCCAGAGGTTACTATCGTACTCTACCAGACGTTTTCCTACCAAATGATCATGTTACAAAGACAACCTTATTTAATATTGCATACTAAATTCTCGAATCTCTTAACAATATAAGCAATATTGTT
Source organism: Papilio glaucus (assembly GCA_000931545.1). Classification (NCBI taxonomy): domain Eukaryota; kingdom Metazoa; phylum Arthropoda; class Insecta; order Lepidoptera; family Papilionidae; genus Papilio; species Papilio glaucus. The sequence goes on along the minus strand of JWHW01015409.1, from coordinate 92,304 downwards.
AAAAGATTCGAGATGTTCTAAAATACTAAAATACGTGGAAGAAAATGAACGTTTTTGTTGACAATGAAGAATCGTTTTCAATCTTTTACGAATGGTTTGATCGTATTGGCATACGTTGAAAGGCTAGCCGGGTAATAAATTGTAAGGGTGATTGAGCCGAAGTAAAAAGAGCGAGACATTGACATTGATATAACGTCGAATCTGATATCAGAAATCAATTAGTGTATAATAGAAATCGTTTCTTCTAACTTGTGGATTTTCAAAGGGTTTTTCTCGTAAGGCCCGGGTGCGATTTTGTTACATCGCGGTAATGACCGCTCTTTCTCAAATATCTAAACTTTCCAGAAAATAATAATTTTTTTTTGTATAAAAATATTAGTACATTATTAAAATCATTATCTAATATTTCTTTTAACCATTCCAACTAAGCGTAAAAGCTTGTGCTATGATATTGCTGACGACAGTAGTGGAATGGCGAATTAGAACCCACGATCTCACGTTCGGCAGTTCGTACCCTTAACCTATCAGCTATTGCGCGTAAGTAATAGTAGTTTGTGACCAAGCCCACCTTCTGCATATTTACAGGTCCAACTGTGGTCCTGAATATGCTGTGAGACCCTTGAGCTAAGTGAATACGTGTAGCGTGAGTTCCAATAGAGTAACGTAAAAAAGTAAATGTCCGAGCTGCGGCAATCCCAGAGCTTAGTTACTATTAAAGAGGAGGCCGCTGTGCCTTGGTTGCCGAGCATGCTGATGCTTCCTCATTACAGATGTCGAATAAACGTTCATATTAAGACCCAAATACGAAAGAGGCTGTTGTCCTTATAAATTTTAAGTCTATCCACAGTAGAATGAAGTAGAAATTCTGTATTTTTTCACAATTTTAAGGTCCCAAGTGCACCGAAGATGACTCAGTTATTATTATATGGTGTCTAAAAAATGCAAATTCTTTAGTACAAAATTGTGTGAATTTCATCTTTCAATCTTCACATCTTAGGTCAATCATCTGCCCACTGAGATCAACATATTTTGTGATAATAAAAATATACGTAAAATTCTTTTTGAGGTATTTCGTTTGAAAGAATTTGTGTCTGGAATACGAAGCATTTCATCTTAGTCCATTAGATAGCCCGGTGCGATGCTTGCTTTTTAATAAATTTTTCTTTATAAAAATAGATGTTCATACGTCTTTTTTATTTATTATTCACCATGTGGTAGACCGTAAACACAATATAAATAAATCATAAATAAACAAATCGTTGTTCTCTCATGGGAACTCAATTTATTCATGTTTCATATGATTAATTCATTCATGTGATGTTGATGTAGTTGGTTGTCTCGAACATTATAAGAGAAGCCGCATGCTTTATATAATATTTTTTTTCTGTGCTAAACTCACACAGATGTGACTCCTACGGCTGGAATGGGTTTGATGAAATTTTGTGTCTGAGTAAATCCCGAGATGATTTACATTCACAATTGGATAGGGTTTCCTTTCCTTCTACTGCTTAAGTAGACACCAATATTTCAGATATTACGTTGTAATTATTTTATTTATGTAAAACTTGTAGCTTAGTAGAAGCTCGCTTACAAAAAGAAATGTTTCTAGCACAAAGTGATAGCAAATAATATGAATATTTAAATTATCTTTATTATTTTAAGTCAGTAGTTTTAAAATTTCTGTATTACTGCTTTGCTGGAATTTTATTTCCCTTCTTTCTTTATCTAAGTCCAACGCTCTTTTTACTAATGATCACAGATACAACGCATTGGATGGAAGATAAATGGTCGTTTTATCATGAAAACACTGTCGCCACTCCTTCTGTATAATGCTAGGTTAACGACCTAAAAGTTATTTATGAAGGGCAAATATTATTTTTATACAACTTTGATATGATAACTACAGACAATTAAATGTAACTAACTATTATCGTGTGAAAAATCGAATTTTCTGCAGCTATTGCTGTCAAAAATTAATATTTCAGATATTCACTGCTAATTAGACCGGCGGATGAAACAAGGATTGAAATTTCATACTCTTAAAGTATGGTTTTATATTTTAGTTTTCTAAATCGTAAGTGAGAGCTCATTCACGAATAAGGACATTTGTACAATTATGAATGTTCATAAGACCAATAATTAATGGTAAACGTCTACATATTGATTGACCCAGTAATGATAAATCATTAACGTGACATTTATATTGAAAGCAAATCGCATGAACACATAACGCTGTAATTTTATCGATCAATTACAATGATTAATATATTAACTAGATAGTACAAGAGCAGAAAGCGTTGCACAATAGCTGGAATATGCTCCAAACTAACACGTTTAATAGCACAAAATAAAAACACTTATGTATATCCTATATCTCACTTATAGAAGGTAGAATGTACCATATAAAACACCGCC
>JWHW01015409.1:66187-83453 GCA_000931545.1 Papilio glaucus | reverse complement strand
ATATTTTCATTGGAAATAAAATGTAAAATTTTTAAAAATGGTCATATTCAAATTCAAGAAATTTTGTAGTTTAGTTTTTTTTTTAGTTTTGGTTTAGTACTTTAAGTTTTTTTTCATTATTTGTGTAATACTTGACCGAGAGAAAAATTTAAATGTACTAACATATATCATCTTTGTATTTATGTATTCAGTATGTATCTTGAATTTATGTAACTTTGTAACTACGTATATGTGAATACTACCTATGTTTTGTTTTAAAATATCTTAAGATTTAGAACACCTCTTTATTTTTTGTTTCTTTAATGCGCGATCGACTGGTAGAGAATGCCTATAAGCATTAAGTCCGCTATTTGTACAATAAATTGGAAAAAAAATGTGCAATAAAGTGTTTTAAATAATATATTACAAATAAAATATATCCAATGTTACTAAAATAATACAAGGGCAAAAAAATTATCAATAATTTTTATAACTTATTTCATTAAGTAAATATTTATCGTAACCTCCACAACCTTTAGAAGCCGAGTATTGAACAAAGGCTTCTCCAATCGAAAGGTCCAATACTTGGCTGCAGTAGGTTCTAGAAGTAAGCCAGAAGATGGATGGATGAGTTCCAAGCCAGAGCGAGAGATTTCTGATAAGAACAGAATTTATAAGGAAAGGAGGTAAATTATATTGTAATTAATAATGTTTAATTAGTAAAAGTTGATCCTCCTGAAAGCTGTAATTTGACGATTGTAAAGGATAAGTATTTATTACTAGAAGACAGCTTTAGATCTTCATATTACAATTTCATGAAATTATCGTCCAACTTTCATGATATTGTAATATGAAACCAAAGTACAAAGTGTAACGGTCTTACCTTGCCATCTCCATCGTTCGGTCATTTTAATTTTAACACTATACCCTCTTTGGGGTGTCATTAAATTGTCTTGTTACACCCAAGACGTGTTTTAGATCCTTCGAGTAGATATTTAATATGTTTAATGAAGATATAACATCCAGCTTATCGTTCAGGATGTTTTAAAGTACTTAGGTCTAGACTTCGGAACCTGGGTTTAATTACCATCTGAAGTAAAGGGTTTATGCGATATTTTTAAATCTATTGTTTCGTACCTCTTTATATTTGGTATCATTTTTCTAAATATAGGTAAATAAACTCTATTGGACATCACTTTATTTACGCTTATTTATTCATAAATGCCGGCTTATTCAGTTAAAGAAAGTTATGTTAGGAGATAATGTTTTCGTTTATAAATTGTGCAGCCTGTTCGTTTCACAAGCCGGCGTGGATAATTACAGTTTGCCGGACAAGGTTTATAGTCACATTCAGGGTCGGAATATTATAAAATATTTCAGTGTTTACTTTTATATCTCGTCTTTAGCTTTAGTAATTATTAGCTACCCGCCGTCATTACTATGCTTATATACACTATATAATATGATACATAGGAAAGATTTGTATGTAGGGATTTAACTCTTCAAACCGTCACTAACAAAATAGTTATTATAGCCATTATAACAAGAGATTAAATACAGAAGTACCCACTAATATAAAAGAAAATTGACAATAAACCTTGTTTGTAAAAATTTAATAAACCTAACGGCCCACCATTTTGTGAACATACCAGCTTAAAACGCTCACTTACAATTTTCCGCCCAATTCAATGTACACTTTAAACGTGAGTCGCTCTCTTAATTGACACTCGTTGGCCTAGTAGCTCGATTGGCGGACGACCGCTGATGTAAATCCTCTTTAACTTCGTAACGACGAGCATTACGTTTGGAGTTACGTGATCGCGAACACGCGACACAGTTTTACGGTGCTTTTTGTTGTATGCTTGAAAATGGATTAATGAAAATGTATAATTCAGCAATTATAGTAGAGTATCTGGTCGCCTTTTTTATGAAGAATACAATCATACAAAGAGATAAATTGAGACAAGTAATAATTTAAATCAAAAAAACCCGACTGACATAATTATTGACGTATTAATGGCGTACTTCCACTAGATGCGTTTTATACTGACGGCATATGAGCCGTCACCGGGGAACAATAACACTTTTGAAATCGGTCAAGCTGTTTTGCTACAGGAAGGACAATAGGAAAAACAATAGGACGGACATACACATATACATACATACATTCTTACATGTATGCGGGTGTGTAACTGCGAAAAATATTAATTACCCTCCTTCTGAGTCAGTCCGGCAAAAAAAAATTACAATGTGTTTTAGGTCAAGGAACACTAATTTATATACTACGAATACGTATTTTTGTACTAAATGTGTGTAAATACTTTATTTTTGTATTTTTTAACGCGTGGTCGACTGGTAGAGAATGCCTATAGGCATTAAGTCCGCCATTTGTACTTTTTACTGTGCAATAAAGTGTTTTAAATAAAAAATAAATAAATACGTTACTTAGTTGTTGTGCTTTTATCATCATCATCATCTTCCTGCCCTTTTCCCGCTTTATGTGGGGTCGGCATAACAGGTTTTCGACTTCCACATCGCTCTATCATCCCTCATTTCAGTTGTCACTCCCATCTTGATCATATCACCTTTCACGCAATCCATCCATCTTTTCTTAGTTGTTTTGCTTTTACATAAAGGTTAATCATTTTCTTAGCACATTTTAAGTTTAATTTTTCACCTGCCAAAGTAACCAACAATTTTAGTATAGTTTATTATTCTACATAGACTACGACGGAAACCAAGGACGATAGTAATGCTGGAGACAAACTAATATCCGCTATTACAGCACTCAACTGTGTCAATATTTAGTCTTTAGAGGTGTCGTTTACAAACATAATTGAGTTTCATTTGGCAAGATTATACTACGAAAATGTAAGTATATAAATTAACTAGTTATTATAGAGTAATATATAATATGAACTAAAAAGAAACAATAAATTTAAAAGTGTAAATATTTTCGTCTACCGAACAAAATACAACAAATTATTGAATTCCTAAAAAAATCGCCTTAGAACATTCACTAAATAAATTTGGAACACAAGTATCATATAAATTTATGATTAAGCTCATCAAATATAAAATTATATAATTCATATTTAAAATTACAATTCAAAATTGTTACGAACTTTTCATTGTGCGAATATTATTTGGAGTAACCTTTCTTCCGATTGTCAAACAAAATTAATTGTTCTTGTTACTAAGAGAACGGAGAAATAAGACTCGTTCACAGTTGAGCGGTTTTCCCACCGCTAGACGCTCGTTTATTTACTGAGTTATTTTATATAGATTTTACAGACGACTGCTTTCATGAAGAGTTATAAAAAATAAATTTATATGGTGTAATAAAATGGTTTATAAATACCCTCGAATCTGGGTATTAAGTACTATCGTGGGTACCTTCAAGAGAAGAGTGAATAGGCTGTTTCTAAACTAGTGTGTACCATCTTTAGACCACGTCACCACTTAACATCAGGTGGGATTGTGGTCAAGCGCTAGTTTATTCTTTATAAAAAAAAAGTGAGGCATTGTGAAATAAAAGATTCCATTCTTTCATAATTGAGGTAGACAGGGGCAAATAAGGAGAGCTAAATCGTCCTTTTTCTGGCGTTGGCACTAGCCTAAGACGTTTCGATTTTGCTTCATTAAATAAGCTTTATAAATTGATTACAACTAATTAATTAAATAGCGGAAGCACGCCTAGATGTTGAAATTTATTGCCTAATTCGAGTCGTCGTCTAAACGATTCATGCGGTGGTGTCGGTGGAGTCAAGGGCACCGCAATACCTTCAGTCGTTGTGAAATTATTCGATAACACAAATTGTCTGCGCTGTTTCCACGAAAACGTGGGCATGGCTGGCGTAGCTTACACCGGGATAGCCCTGTCTAGGTTGTTGTCTTTTCGATAGCTTTAGTGGAATTGAAATTAACCTTTTTTCTCTAATTAATCGATAACATAGATTTTTATTTAACATTTTTAAAATGATAAGGTACTTCACTTTATTTGATTCTCATCAATTTGGTATATCATTTACTATGGTTTTTTTCTTGTGTCTTAACTCCACATATTGTCCAGGATTCGATTGTATAGATTTCCCAAATACTATACAGTTATGACATTTTCATTAACGCTACGAGTGTAGAGTGAGTTAAGACAAAGTATAACTATGGACGGAAACGATATGTGCAATAAATAATGCTGCAAAGAAGATATATATCCAGGAAATCTAGACATTGGTAGGTAAATTACTTTTTAAATTACAAACGACTAAGCTACGCGGGGCTATGCAAAAATATGATAAGAATAAAGCGTTCAGTATTATAATCCAATTGGTAGAAACTCGGCAATCGCTTAGGGGTGAACTGAGATAAGACATGAGTTTATCAAACATGACTTTTTTAATAGAAGTTGGCAAACGAGCAAACGGTTCAACCGATATTAAGTGACCGCTATAAATAGGTACGCGTAATAACAAATGAGTTGCCTACCTTTAGTGAACAGAGGAAGGGAGAATAAGCTGAAAAAAGGATATTTCTCTCCTCCACTCCTTTATTAGAAAGTGATGGGAAGGGGAAATGGACTAGAATGATGCTTCCGGCACCTCACTCATTACATGAAATTAGAGATTCTTTTAATTCACGCCTGTCTTTTGTGAGGTCGTGGTATTTGACCGGCGGAGCCAGCCCTATTGTGCCATAGCTCATTGTGTCGTTGTGGGCTCTACCACTGAGAAGTTGCTTAAAATTAATTAAATATTTTTTGTAGTAATGAATCCGAAAAGGGGAATCCATTAATAAGATTGGGAAACAAGCAGTTGATCGGTAGATTGTGTAACACATACATGGTCACTGATCTCTACTGCTAACATTTGATGCGTCAATAGCCTAATTGTTTAAGGTACGAACTGCGAAATAAAAGGTCGTGGGGTCGAATCCTTCATCGTAGTATTTGTTGAAAAACAACAAACACTTTGGTTGGAATGGATTAAAAGAATGTTAGTGAATTATTAACACAATTTGGTATAAATAAATAATAATAATATATTTTGTATAAAAAAAAAACATATTAAAACACAATATGACGGTAAATGTATTAGGGGCAAAAATGTTTATGAATTCCATCTGATGGCTCAATATTTACACAACAGTATGAAATGTCGTTATTAAATATGAATGAATTGATGTACATAAACTCAATACGGAATTCACATTTAACGAGAACGTAAATTGTATCTATCACGTTATATTTCGATGTAGGCTGACGGGTTAATTGGATTGATGATCGTGATTCGTGAGATCGTGAAGCTCTGGGTGACGATATATGGTAATGGCTCATAAAGATGTTAGGTTTACGAATAGTAAACAGAGATTTAATCTTGGTAGTAAGTAAAAGTTAGCGTTAAATATCTATCCTGTAGGTTTATTTTTATTAATTACGTATTTAGGAATGGAATACTTACACCTTACTACTACAAGAGTAGCAGTAGTATAGTAATTATACAACCAATAACAAGTCCTCATTCACAGATACTTACCAATTTTAGAAATGTGAACAAGAATAACACAAATACACACAGCAAAAAGTGTCGCCATGTTGAAAAAGATACAAACACATAAGTGTAAAAAAATAGATAAGATATTAATAATGAATTATATCGAATATTTTTTGTGAATATCAATGCACATACATACATATATATTTATTCCCAATGATCAATGGAGCTATTTTACTCGCACATTTATTTATAGAAGCACAGGGCAGATGGGGACAAGGTCGGAGGCTGCGCGGGACCCGATCGTGACCCACTTCCGGGTCAAGATCAAACGGAAGCTGCGGATAACGTGGTGCATGCGCCTAGAGCTCCTGCCTCGCTCCATTGAACTAAGCGATACACTCCAGAATTTATCAAGGCTTTCTTGTATATGCTACTTCATATCAGAAAACTGAGATACTAACAAAAAGCGATATTTAGAAAACCTGTAACCGACGAGCCTGTACACGAATGTAGACTAGAATTATATCTGCCTACACCTCTCGGTTAAGGGCGTTAGGGCTAATTTCTTAAGTTTTTAGTTTTACGTTTTGAACTATATTTCTAAAGGAGGTTAGTTTTAACTTGTTAGCGCTTAAAGTGTTTGTCAGATATTTGATCGGATGCTTTTAAACTTCGAACGATCCTATGCTGAATGTGATTATATCAAACACATATTTAGTGAAATAATAAACAATATGTGTTCGCAACGCTACTGAAATATCCATCGGTTGAAACATTTTTTTAAAATTGGTTTCCGGACAACGAAAATGTTTTAAATCTAAATATATAACGAGTAAATAATAAAAATGAGTTTATGGGATAATTAGAGAATTACCAGTAGATTAAGCATTTTTAGTTTGCAGACACCGCCTCCTAGCACAATTTCCGCTTGATTTGATTGTCGTAAAAGCTAGTTATAATATAAATATATTGTAATTAATATCATACGTGATTCAGAAGAATTCAAAAGATTTCAGAAGACAGCGGCAGCGTACTGTTCGAAATGTTGTTTTGAGTTATTAACTATAAACATTATTTTGGAGAAACCCATGCTGAAAATCTTTGAGAATTTAAAAAGTTATTCTATAGTATGTACATGTGTACGTTATCGATGCTTAGGAGAATTCTATAACTTATTTATATATCCTATAATTTAGAGGATGTATGTGTGTCTGTTCATCTCAAGTTTTGATATCCTTAATTAATTAACGTTATGTAATATTTTTTTTTACGAAAAAAGTACATAAATAAAATTTATATACGTTTTACGTAAAAAAAATCAAAGGCGCCTTTGAATTATTGGAAGTGTCACCAACAGGGAAATTTATAACTCGAGGCTTTTTGCTGTGTTTTTACTGTAAAGTAATTGTTTAGAATTTAAACGCTACTGTTGTCGAGTTGGTTTTATGTTGCTCCTTTACAAGCGGGATAAATACTTTTTTACTATGCATAGAAATTTTAGGTAACAAGCCTCATGTTAATCGACAACTACGGCCCCCAAAATCACATGAATTGCAGTATACCCGTTTTATATAGGAATGCGGCGTGTAAAGAAAATGAGAAGGGGTGGGTAGGCGATTCGGCTTTGACTCACACTATACTGCTGAAGTAGACGTTTACATCACACTAGTTTTCTATGAGGTCCTGGTACTCGGATAAACCGAGGCAGTTGTAAGAAAACCATTACGAGACTCTATTACAATTGATGAAAACCTTCTATTATACTCATCCATTCATTACGTTTAAAAATTCCACTGCTTGGTGGCCATCATTATAGGGTTTTTCCCATCTTTCGCAGATGACTTGTGCGGCGTTATGAAAGTGTATCACAATTGCGCTTGTGGCTAAACAAGCCGATACGTGAACCGCTTTGACGACGGCACCGTTGACATAACTTTAAATAACCGAATTTTGTGCCGTCGATAGGCAACTTTCGGATTTATTGTTGTTGTCGGCAATACGTTTCTTTAATAAACAAGTTAAGGCCGGGCGGAAAGTTTTAATTTGAAACGTCGCTCGCGGCGCTGTTTCAGGAGTTATTTCGTGAAAATTATTAGCTGTCTCGTTAACAGTCTGGAACTTGGAATGGTATTGAATCAAATAGTGTTTGTAGAATTCTAACAAGATCTTTAGGTAACATTTAGGAAATTATTTTCATTCTTTATACATTGCTTTTGATTTTACGATTGAAAGGGAACAAATACGCACGGATAAGCCTGCAGTTCATACAGGGTAAAATACACAAGCGACTGTTTAATCCTATTCGGTTTGTTCGGGGGTTGTTAAGGTTAATTTTGGAAACTAAATGTAACATGTTATTTTATTGGGAGAAAAACAATCCTTATGATTAACTCGGCAGTTTTGAGAAAGTAACAAGAAATCAAGACATTCGTCGGTAAAGTACGATATGTATTGACGGCTGAAATCCGACTATCTTCGTAGCAGAATGTTAGTAGAGCCATTCTTTTGTTTACGTCTTCTTGTTTTGACTGTTTTATAATTGTGATATTCTTCCAGCTATATAATGTAACGATACTGATAAAACAAGTTGTGTTTTTATCCATGTGTATTTAATCCAAATAACATAGAGATAAGATTAATTATCTAAATAAAATAAAATATTATATTCCGTTGTGTATAGTAAAATTGCACGAGTACAGCATGACCAAATTGTCTAATGATTAAGTGTACCGATCGCTAAGTATAAGATCGTGGGTTGGAATCCGCCATTGCAAGCTCCAAGGATAAAAGTAACGTTAAATTTATCTATAATGTTTTTATATATTAATAAAAAATACTACTAAAAATTACTAAAATTTTACAAATAAAATTGAAAAAGAATAGATGTTTAATTAGAGGAAGCTAGTTAAACTCTTAATTTACGCCACTCCTTTGCCTTACAAAAAGGTAAAGTAAAAAAAAGTCAGCGATGTGTAACATTATCAAAGTAAAAGGGTGGCTCTTCGCAGCATGTGTTAATGTTTGATAGTGAAAATGTATCAGAGAATAAAAATAACTATTTTATGTACAGTACATCGTTCGCGATCGTAAATAGGGAAAACTAACGTCAATTTATAAATGAGGTCCCAATTTGCTTTGAAAAATATTTGTGATCTAGATTTGATATATTTATAAAAATGTATTTAGAAACTGCCGCTTTGATGGTAAACGTTTTCAAAGTAGTTACGCATGAAAGATATAGAATAACGAATTTAAGCCATTCGTTAATGTAAATGTTCTTTATCTTACATATGTGTATAATATTTTACAGAAAAAATATTTTCTTTGAACTCAACTCGAAAGTTTTACTAGACATTGTAATTTAAAATCGAAAAGAATTAGACAATTTTTTTTATAATTAATGTTGCCGCTAGCGGTGATTAAACTCTGATTGTTCTTGAACATGAACTTAGTTTTTCTTAACTTAAATAGGATCTTAAAATGATTAAAACAAAAATACACAAGAAAGATATTACTAATTTCTTTTCTTTATTTTGGCACAGTACTGGCACGCGTTTCTTGCTTCCTCTACTTTCATACTTCCACACATACTCGTCCGTTACATTCGACTCTAGTGTACAATGTATAAACATGGAAGACAGATTTATTTTTATCATACAGAAACCTATGTAACAAACTTTTTCTTTCGTAACAGAATATCGCAAAGAAATTGTGCTTGTTGTCCTAGGAATTGTTCAAGACAGTAGTTAAGCAGGATAAATTTACCAACGACCATCTTATATTAGTCTATACTCTTAAGTTTTTAGACTGTTGCACCTTTAAATTCCCCTTATTTAATAGTCTACTGTCATTTGTCGTTGCCATTTTATTCAATCGTACTAATTAAGTTTTAAGTTTATTGTGTATTATTTTTAAATTATGAACGAGCCTTTACCGCAACCAAGCCATCTTAGCGGGCCATCCCTTGTAATAATAGACTGTAATAAATTGAAAGCCATTTAATATAACGATGAAATAGCAACAGGTTTCAACTGAAGGTCATCAATTAAATACGGAGGGCGATACAAAACGCTCAAACAATTAACTTACCTACAGGTTTTTGTTTTGTGAATAGAATAATGTTTTAAGTATGAGATATCTTGATGGCTTACAACATACTAATAGGCTTATCTTAAATATCTGTGGCGATATATTGAAATAAGTACTAGAACGAGCTGGTTATGAAGGCTCGTCTGACAATACACAATGCTGTACTAGTCCTCACTTTAGTATATGGAAGTGAGAGCTGGGTTTGGCAGGAAAATCATGCTGGTAGTGTGAATGCCGTTTAGATGTGATCCTCAAGTATGTTAGGCGTGACTTTGAGTGATAGGATTAAAAAAGCGTTATAGGGGAAACGTGTGGCTTTAAGTGCATGTTGTGACATTAATTGAGAAAAGTATGCCTCGGTGGTTCGGGCATGTTGAAAGGATAAGAGAGCACCCATAACCGACGAGCATGTATGCGTAGATGTATGAATGTAGCAGCGAGAGAGGTGTGCCACGATCGTGCTAAATGAGCATGGATTCCTTTCCTTTCCTTTGCGTCACGGGCGTGAACGCTTTTTTCGTATCGAAATGATATTCTTCCAGCAATAAGACAAACAGTAATAGGATTAGTCATCCCGCGGGAAATTCTATATTAAAGTAAAACTGAAGAAGTTAATCGACGAAAATTAAAGAATGCTTGACTCTTACCTCGACCCCGAATAACCTGTGTAATTTAATTATAACGTTGCATTGATACTACCAGACTTATTTTCAAGACAGCTTCAATCTCGGATCCTGTTAAATTCTTATATTTTAAATGTTTTATTTATTTATGCGATGTATGTTGTAAGCTAAGCATTTTATTTTGTTATTTTAAATTTGTTTTGCTTTCTTTTTTTATTTCATGCTTGTTGTATTCTTTAATTTGTATATTTCTTATACAGACTTACAGTAAATGTATGATGTGTTTAAATTATTAAATAACGCAGTACTATTTTTGTCCTTTATTTTATATTAGACACGAAAACAGTTGATGTAGGTGTGTAATTAAGCGTGTAATGAAAGAGGAAACAATAGAATGGTTATTATTGGTCGATTTGAAATTAGTATAATTTTGTTGCGTTTTAACTATGCGTGCACAATAAGACAAGTTTGGCTTGATATTTCTTTCTCCTTTTTTGCTATTGCAGTCGTATTATAAAATTTAAATTTTATAAAGATCAGGTAAGCACAGATCTGGGAGAGCTGCCCACCATAGCTCAACACCTGAAGTTGGCGTCGCGCCGCTATTTCCAATCCGCCGCCGCCTAATTCACTAGTTATGCCGCCACCTACCAATCGCGCTTGGTAATTTCTGCAAAGACTGTCGAAGGCATGTACTCGAGGATGCAATAACGATCGCTCAGGCTAGATTAAACCATCTTCGCAGCAAAAGCACACACCGTTCTCGCCGGCGAGGACGACCATCATGATACGGCCACATAGCTGGCAGGGTTTTCCCCCATATTAATAATAGAAGCGTTGCTGGAGTTTCTTCCGCCACTTCTTCTCCCAGCGCAAACGCTCTCCGAAGTGGTAGTAATGTTAGGTCTAAAAATTCATGTAATACGATAATAACTACCGATCGAGCCGAGGCTCGCCCCTCTCGGGCACCCTCGAATCGGAATGCTAAGCGCGTAAGGTCCCTTCTCGGGGGCCCTTGAGCCGAGTTACTCCATGTTACTACATGGAGCGTCCGCCGAAGCGACCTAAGAGCTCGGTGGCCTCCCAATCCGGTGATAATAATAAAGTAACGGCCCGAGCCGAGGCTCCCTCTACGGAGGGAGCCCTCGAGCTAAGTTACTCTTAAAGAGGCTTAAGCTCCGAAGGCGCCTTCTGCGCCCTGACAGAAGCTCATATATTTAATTGAATTATTGGTCCATTATAAGGAAGCGTAATCTTTATTTGAAAAGATAAGTTTATCAGAATAAAATTGCGCAAATGGCTTTCTCTTCTTGAGTTTTCTTTAATTCCGCGAACTGTTCGATTTTCGCTTAAGCTTAATGGCTGACTCGATCAGTGTTGAATCTGTTAATTTGATTACTTGTGAACTTAAAGATCGACGTTTTATCAGAAATCGGAGTAAAGTACTCGAAACGTCGGGCACAAAAATGTTAAATAATCACGATAAAATCTGTAATTATTTTAAAACTAAATAGGAGTAATAGCAGACTCCAGAGTTGTCTTACAAACCTTGTTGACTTATGAAAATGAGACAGGATTTAACTTTTTATGCGAAGGAAAACCTATACATACTCTTAACTGTCATCCCAATAATTAAAAAGGTCGAATTAAGTAAAGCTCTAATGTAAAACTACGTTTTTATTTAAAGTTTGACATAATAATTACGTAACTAACACGGAGAGCTACACTATTCCACAAAGTGGCAGCAAGGCTGCATCCATTCTGCGATTTTGTATCATTTTATGGTCCACTTTATTACCCGCAAGGCCCGCGGTTTTTAAGGCTTTTAAGTTAATGGGTCAAGGATACTTTTCTATTTTAATATTTCCCGAAACCTTCGAGAAGGAAAAAAGCAGGAAGGTCTTAATAAACAACTGTATATATTATGCATTCATAACATAGAATCAAGAAACGTAGAGAATAAGGGATGCGGACAAAAGTGAAAACTCAAAACAGATAGGTGCGACAATAGTTAAAAGAATCAACAAAAATAAACCCTTGTTTATTAACGGTTAAATTCTAAATTGAATACCAGAAAAATAAATGAAAAAAAGTTCGTCGAAATTGCTCCAAATTCAAATAAGCATGTTGCTGACTCATGTTGAGGATATGAATAACAATTAACAAAGATTTTCCCCTACCAAATATAGTCTAACGCGGCTAAAGAAGTTTGTTTATGCATTGACTATTAGGTTAATATAACTTTTTCCAAAACGATATACATGGAAAATACACAAATCTTGGACATTGCGTGTTTTGTCTAGATCGTAGATGATTTTTTTTGATGCTAAATCACTTATCCTATTACGAATTGCGGTCATTAGCAAAAAAAAATCTTTTGACCTCAAACAACCTTGTGGATTAACCATTGTCGCATGTTTTAATATACATTTGATATATGAGAATTGTTTTCATGACAGTGAAGCACTTTCATTTATTAAGCACCGCGCCTAAAAGGCTTCACATAAACTGGAAACATAACAATGACATGTCTTTATAGTATCTCGTATGGCAAAATGAATCTAGAAAAAGAAAATACATGGTACTACACGATGTTACTCTATTTTCGAAGACAACCGTTGTCAGAGCAGAAGATAATTATAGTGATAAGGAAGAAGAGTTCAAAGTAGAGAAGAGTTCAAAGTAAATTATAGAGGGCTGTTGTGATCTTAGGGGGGAGACAGACTTTATCAGCTGTAGTTATCCGCAAATATATTTTAGGTAAGTTACACGTGTCTATATTAAGCACTGACATGTGAACTCAACGTTGTCTAATATAGTTTCATAATTTGGACATTTTGTAAGGACCGAAAATTGTACAATACTTGCGTAACCATGTTCATTAGAATAACTTCGATTTTGTGATTTACAATTATCTTAATTTTAAAACATCCCATCTTTATTTTAAAAAATCCCATCTAGTTATAAATTGTCAATTAATGTGAACTTTACAAATTATAAGCTTTTATTCTAAAAACTAAAAATATAATAAAGAAAAACTCTGTTTATTTTTTTAGCAAATTAATTTAACAATAAATGAATATAAATACCAAACTAAAAGGTTTCTAGAAAATAATTGTACGTTATTAGTTGTTTCTCGAGAAGAATGTATAGAGACATGTTTTATAAAGATAAAAGTTCATAGACTGGATAATGGAATTATTGTTAACAAGCTTCGCAACAAGCATTAATATAGTTATTTCAATAGAATATAAAGAAAAACACAGTTATACCACACAAAATATGTATTGCTAGCTTTTACGTTACAAGGGAGATGTAAATAAAAAAGAGAGCAAAGTAGACATTAAAAGGAGAATATATAACTCCAAAATAGCAAAATAGGAAATATAGTATAAAACATTTTGTAATTGGTATGTTTTATACGTGTCGCTGAGTTAAGATAAGTAAATTATAGAAAAATGTTCATGCATGCTATGAAAAGAATTCATTCTTGTTTCTTTTTATTAATGGTTTTGTTTTTAAGTGTCAGCTTATTGGCCAATAACACTTTTGCAAGCATTCTTTAAATCGAAATTGAAGAATGAAATGCTCACATGAAATATTTTTGATAATTTTTCATTTGATAAGGCTGAAATTATTTATAAAGTATTTTAAATAAATGAGGATAATTGTATAGAAGTAAAATTTATAGACATTAATAAAATTAATATATCTATTATTGTAAATTACTTGAGTCCGCGACCAGGCTGTAAACACTGCGATTACAAAGAAGAAGAGTATTGTACATGTAAGAGTTACGCTTTACCTCCAGTATGTTTTCGCAATACATAAATTATCGCTTATTAAAAGGATATAGAAATATTTTATTTCTATTATTCATCATTCATTGCCTGAACGGGCCGGCTATACCGGTGAAATATCACGGTCTCACAGAAGACAGGCGTGAAGTGGAAGTATTTCTGAATTATGTCTGAAGTGAGGTGCCGTTTGTTTTCTCCTTCTTAAGGGAGGGATGGATAGTACATTCATGTACACTGACCCTAATAAATTCCGATGAAAATTAGTTTCAGGCAATTTAAATCACTAGCAAATGCGGTCGTGTCATTCCTTTTCTTTTCAAGACAACTGAGCGCGAATAATCAGAGAATTTTTCAGTCCAATACACATTTTGAACGTTTTACTTTCAAACAATATTCCTATTCAGAGGTAATGATGTGTGAGCTCAAATTTCCATGTATATTATATTATGTGTCACATTTTGTCGAACCTTCTTCAATAATAATGGCTTCATATTTTCGATGTTTTGTTTAAGCTTTGGTTCTTTGTATTTAAAAAAATAACCTAATATAATTTTGCGCATAATTTATCAAAGTTAAATTGTAAAGTTCCTGCGATACGATTCTATCTACTTCATCAAGAACATTTCAGTTTATTCAATCCAAAGTGAACAATCGAAAGGTCAAACATCCGAAAAGTTTTTCAATTACTGAACCAAATATCAAAACTGATTTCGAAGCGGACTTCTTTTGTTCATATTAATTTTACAGACCGAATCTCGTTTATTTAATTAAATGTATTGCTACCCCCATCAGTAAACATTAGGAGAAAGCACCATACGGCTAACGTTGGATTATGGTTAGACATTGTGTGTTGTTCTAATTGTTTTTCCGATAAAGAGGCATGAAGATGAAACTTTCTGTTTTTTGTTTATGTATTATGCAAGGTATTGGTCGTCGTTGTATGCCCGGGAACGATAATTCAGTTGATCCAGATTATTTACAATCTTCAATAACTAATAATAATAAACATTCAGGTTACATGATTGTAAAAATGTCTTTACATTTATA
The DNA here is from genome assembly GCA_000931545.1 of Papilio glaucus. NCBI lineage: Eukaryota > Metazoa > Arthropoda > Insecta > Lepidoptera > Papilionidae > Papilio > Papilio glaucus. Next base: position 68,423 of record JWHW01015409.1, on the reverse strand, counting down.
CTTTCAGTTTATGTTAATATTTTACGTAAATGTGGAACTTTGACTACTGCTATCTCTGTCTAATACCAATTAGCTCATATTATGAGCTGATACATATAAATCAAATCATAAATCAGCTTCATAAGCGCTTGACTGCTAAATTGGTCTACAATATGACCACATCATTCGGCGTTTATTTATTTGTTTACCGCGCGACGTTTCTCCGTTTCACTTAAACCAAAATGATTTACGAATTTTCCCGTTTTTCAGGCTTCCATTGTAATCAAGGTTTGATAAAGTGCTCGTCATATGGCGGTTTAATTCAAAATAAATACGTTCATATGTAATTTTAGATCTACAGTATTTTAGTAGATCAGTCCTTGTGGTTGTATCAATCGCAGATAAACTAACTTGGTGAGAGAAATAACATAATCTTATATTTAACTGCTATGTCTACGTTTATACGGAATTCCTACTAAGTAAGTACCATTATCTCGAATTTCCTGAACTCTTTCTTGGTCGGTTATTAAAGCATTATCTACATTTCTCAACAATTTCAAATTAAACACCACATATACATTCAGCTCAATACTTATAATATATCGTTTATAAATAACGAGAAGAATTTTTTACAAGGTCAATAATTTAACTATAATCTAAGGACGGAGATAAGAGACTTATATCACAGGGTAAATTAGGATTTTTTTCCGTTGACCATACCAACAAATATAATAAGCATTCAAGATCATAATTAGCAACGTGCAATTTTTTCAACACAATATTTTATAGAGTACTTGTGGATACATTTATATTTGTTTTCATGTTCTGCATCATACGTGTTATCTTGAAGTGTACTGTGGATGCCTTTGTTTGACATTATATGTTCCAGGTAACTGTGCAAAACAAATGAACAACACCATTTATAAAAGCATTTTCTGTGAAAATTCTTTCAAATATCGAATATGAGAACGAGGAATAAAATTTTATATTCGAATATGTTTTCCTAGTATACCGTCGGAACAACGTTGTTACTCCGGGGTAATGACGTGTAGAGGCACATTTCCGTCCATATTACTCCATATGTATAGAGTGCAGTAGCGGATTTAACATCAAACGTTATTGTTTTTGTAGAACACCCTCATATAAAAGTATTCTCTTATCGTTAGCCGCTTTGGATATTTATTTCATGACCAAATAGAACTGCAAATGTTCTCTGATATTTTTAGATGCTAAGTCTTAGATGTATAATACTATACTGATATATTTTTAATAACTTTGCTATCGGTCATAATTATAAGAAATTAGAGACTTGCGCCGACTTCTTAAATTAAAATCTAGCGGGTGAACCCGAAGGGCGAAGCTAGTTTCTTATGAAATAAAGTATTTTTTTTTATATTTTTAGTCTTTTAACAGTATCTAAGAGTCTGTCAATTTAATGCCTAAATTTGTATATAAGTCGATGATATGATGTTAGTGACTGTTTTTTGATGCATTACACCATACACTAATATTAAGAACATCTTGGTAGTGTCAGTAATATGCCTTAAAGTACATTTGGAATTAAGCAATCCGCCATAAAACGGTCCGTGTCCTGTGGTTAGGCAGTTAGGTAAAGTAGGATTTAAATAAGGTTGACATTTAATATTCGTTCTGCATATGTGACATTTGTCTTTTTTCAAAACCGTAAAAACTTTTTTATTGAAAACGAGTTACTATGTTCCTCATATATAAAGGGCACTTCCTTAGCGATAAGCGGATACCTACTTAATTTTCTCTTTTAGTCACGAGATGCGCAAATTATTAATCCACTCTTTTTGTTTACATTACATAAGTAAAAGCTAGTTCTTCGATCAAAGAACTACCCAAAAGTTGTGGATATTTCATGTTTCGCGAACCATTCCTCCCACGTCACCTATATCCATACACATAAATAGAATGCTTGTCTATTACCGAAGCTCCTTGTGTAACCTTTATAGAGTTTTTTATAGTTAGCTATCAAACTTTCATGTTATTTGATTTATGCTTAATATTTCTATACGATTTTATTTTTAAATGTAACATATGTCACATGTGAATGTGAAAAAATACCACTCAAAAACTAAATAAACACAAATTCAAAAATAAGATTCTATTGGTGATAGACTTCCTGTTACCATGTTGAAACGACGTTTCACAGAGCTATGTATTAAGTCACTTTTATTTAATTTGCTTTCTACGATTTTCCGCTCGAGGGACAGCCCGAACTTTTCAAATATAT
>JWHW01015409.1:30225-53075 GCA_000931545.1 Papilio glaucus | reverse complement strand
CGCCGACATACGTGGTGCAAAATTTCTGAGGAATACTCTGTGAGAGTCTGATGTAAAACGCTCTTGCCCTGCAAGGGTGGGTGTCCCATCTAGAGCAGAGCAATACCTTTCCCTTGTTTACTACTCTTCAATTTTTTTTCTAACCCTTCCTTGGGTAGCGAAAATCACTCATGTCACGTAAAGCACATGCTGGTGGCGGCCTTCTGCTTTGTATCTCCATTCAGTTTTATTAATTTTTAGATTTGATTGAGTGATTTATGTTTGAAGAGATTTAAATCGTTTTTCGACTTAGCTCTTGCACGAATACCTAAATGCTAAGAATCAGCTTAGCTTTTATCGACAATATTAATAATAGTTAGTTAACATTGTTATTGGCCCATTATTCCGACTCTTTATTCTTTTCGTCTTTACAAATCGTCATCATTTTTCTACCGAGGTCAAGTTCCTTAATCAATACGCTACGTGTTGTCCGGACGTGACTAATATTTATCCGATCCACATACCAAATATTATTACTGAGCCCGTCCTTCAGCACTAGAAAACAAAGGAGATATACAACGTCGGAACAAAGACATATGTATGTACATATATACACACACAGACATGTGCCAGTATTCGAGTGATAATTAAAGTTTTACCAATGTAATGATAAGTGTTATATGGCTAGAAATCTTTTATTGTTATATAATGTTCCTCTTTAAAAAAAATATGAGCTCACGCCTGTATCCCAGAGGCGTAGGCAGAGGTCTCTTCTAACCATCTAGACCAATTATATTTTATGCTATAGATATGTTATATTTATACCAAACACCGGTCAAACGTGACACCAGTCACAGCGAAATTCACACTTATCAAATGGGGTAAAAAGGATAGCGTAATTAAAATAATAAGAAAAAAGATGACAGATAGAGTTTGTCACTTAGCATAAATGTAAACACATGACGTAAGCTATAGAAAATGCGTCCTAGGTAGGACGCTTTCGAGACTTCACTCGGACCGCTAATGGCATATCTGCTACTGTATGTATTATAATATAATTGAATTTGAGTGTAACTTTATCCATTGTTTTAAACGATTTCTAAATAAAGGTAAAAATGTTTATATACACGATAAGATTTCATTATCAATTTAATTAAAATATATATATCATTTTCCCATCAACCCGTACAATAAACTGTAATAAAAATTCGTCATTTTTATCAAATAGCTAGATAACAGCTGCTAAATACTGACAAGTCGTGAATTCATGTCGATTGTTTTAATTATAGAAGCTTATTGTCTGTCAATCACCACAAATCTTTACGTCTGAAGTTTGTAATTCGTGGGATTTCAATGGCGTATTACCTGGTCGCAATATCAGGTTTCTCTCTATCTTTCCCTCTGAAAAAAAGATCACAATATGTTTTATATGAATGTTTTCGTCAGTGTAAACCCACGGTAAAGCCGCAACACTGTAACACAAAATGTGGCGCGAGACACGGGAGCCATGATTCCGTCGTAGCATACCTGTTACTTCTAACTAACATAATGTTACTTCAGATAAGCAAACATACCTACAGAATATTATACTCGTTGCTAACTAATAGACGCTTAAAAGTTGCTTTAATGTCTAAAGTCTGAATTAAGATTGCAGTGTTGATAGTATATATAACGAATAGGCTCGAGCCGACATCACATATACAAGTAGAAATTGCGATAGAATTTAAAGAGACAAGAAGAATTTGTTTTGCCAAAGTACGACCTGAGCACAATTACATGACTCCCTCTAAATCATGTGCTATTGTTTCCTCCCATCTAATGAGCTATTGTTTTATAGTGAACTACGATGCCATAATATGTTACTTCTATCTCATTATATTACATAACGACGTATATATTTTATTTTTTTATTAGTTGTACAATATACAAAAAGTTTACGTCATAATATTCTTAAGGGGCATGTACATTAAGATGTTAAGACTACACGTAGCCATCGGAAAAGCACATAGAAAGACCGTGATAGTTGTACCTTAATTGTATTAATTTTATAACACAAATGTGGCAGTAAGCCCACCACCACCAATGCCCCCAATGAACCTTTGGTCATACGGGCCGAAGCTCGGTAGGTCATCTACGTTCTGCCTATTATTCAGCTAAATGTAGTAACTTCACGTAAATGTACAATTACTGCTAGCAGCAGGTGTTGAAATTATTCCAATTTGTAAGGCAAAATTCATCAAAGATGGCGAATTGCCGGCGGGGTTTAAGTCGGACAATAAAGAGCGCATTCACCTCTGATTGGGGGAGACGCGGCAAGTTCCCTGACTTTGCGAGCATAAGTTGTACATAAGTCTCATAATTCGACAGTCAATTGTAATGTACGTAACTTTTCGCATTTACAAAGAAAAAGCCTGACAATCTACACTTGTTAGATGCTCTAGACAGTAGGCGGAAGATCTGACTATGTTCGGACAAGTCAGAGCAATTATTACATATATGTAGAATAGAATAGACGGATTCACTCATAAAATTAAATGTATATAAGTGCTTTTTTGTATCTATGAATTCTATTAGCACCGAGAGCGGGAAAATATATCTCTAAAACATCTACAACCTCCTTAAAGTTGAGAAATGTATCAGTGTTTTAATGTATCATCAAAGCGTTATAAGCGTCACTTTCCAGGTCCCATTATAAATCTTAACCATTGATTTTAATCAAAAATTCAGTTATTGTTTACTTACAGGACACATTTCTTTATTTTTGAAAAGAAGCAAAACTTCATTAAAATACTTTCTGAAAGACGCTTAACAGACCCGAGAATCAACCTGGCTGTAATCTGAAGAAATAACAACATCAGAAGGATTAAATCTTTCCAATAAACTAAGGTAAATTAAATGAAAACAAAAGCTCGAAATCTAAACCAATTTGATCTATAGAACAAAAATGAGTAAACAATAATTATAACTAAAGATGTGTAAAATTTTTACGGTGACATACAAAGATGGAAAACAGATACTAATGGGACAATATTCCCGACCCAATAATAAATACAACCGCTTTTATAGCTTTTTCATCAACACAAAGATAATTGTTTAAATAAAAATGAAAAAACAATATTCACTTTTTATCGGTCCGTACACCCACGCGCTCCAACGGTTAACTGTATTCCATATTCGAATAATAGCTTCCACAGATTAGTAGCCGCTCGTTCGTTAACGAAGTCCAAACAGTTAAACGAGAACTAATTTATTTATATTGTTGTTTGTTCGGTTAATTGTTTGGAACGTGACGACCTCGTCTTAACGCGACCTTAGAGGTCTAATATCCCGCCGGAAACTGTGCTATAGGAACATTAAAAGTTAAGCTATTTGTCCTTATAGAGATATTTACGACGTACGCAGTGTCTGGTGTTTGTATTGTGGATAATACACAAGTTTCAGTGAAATTTATGTGTTTTTTCTTTCACTTCGGATAACACAGTTTGTATTCTAACTGAAATCATTTGTGAGTATTGAGAAATATATTTTTTATGTTGGTATTGGTGATTTTATTAGAAGACATAGAAGTATTGTTTCTAAATTAACCTTTATTAAGGGGTACACAAAAATCTGTTTATTGTTTGTTCAAGTACTCATTAATCTATCAGGTGTTGAGTAAAGGCTTCCGTCGACCAGTCTTGTTAGGATTAATCCATTATTATATTATCAAAATGGGCTTCGTATGTTTATTATACTGATATATATCCCACTTTGGGAAATAACACCTGGAATACATTGATACAGTTAAAACCCCATAAGGTTCCTATTTCATGTACTTAAAACACAAAGAATAATGGATTAGGTATAGAATATAGGTATAAGTATGAGCTCACATTATCTATTGTTAAGACTCCGAGAATCATTAATAACTTTGTAAAGTGAAAGCAATATGACGCATTGGACATTATAATGCTCCTGTAACGATCGAAAACATATTAATCATTTTTATTTACGGTCTTAAATAGAAAATATACGTTAAACACGACTGTTCGCTGATTCATTTGCAAATTTTAAATAACCTTCCAATATATTGATGGGTAGACAAACAAATGCAGGTTAACAAGCAATTAAAAGCACGTTAATACGCATTTACTTGCAAATTATCATAACGACCTTCAATTTGTCTAAAGGTAGTTGATAGGTGGCGCTATTTCACATCTGGTGAGGTTCTTACTCGAAAGCCTCCTTCTACAATCATATAAATAAAACGAAGCTAGTACTTGAAATATATAATAACTTATAACCAGTAGATAACTTGACCGGAAAGTGACTGCGGCAATCGGATTTTATCACTGAGTTTACGCTGTAAATACTAGATTATAAATATATTTGTCACCGACCAATTGTTATCTTATTCAGTTTGTAATAGGACGAACAAATTGCGAATAGAACGAATCATAGACAATATTCGTGTGTGTGTGTTTTGTATGGGTTTTATTAAAATTCGTGTTATTATTATAATTTAAGCTTTCGATGGATTATCGAGTCTAGTAATTCTGTAACATTAACGTTGAGATAAATCCCTATTAATTCATTTCACGTTCGCGATCTTAATCTGAGATCAAAAGATCAAAGCCAAGACGCCGCAGCACGTACAGAACTGTTTATTAAATATTTGTCTCGTTTAAGCTTGGATAATTTTAATTACTATCTTATGTACTTTATATTATTAGTTTCTTTGAACATAAACGAAATTAAGATAAGATAATTATTCACAATTAAATTTTATACTATGGATATGGTCACCGGTCAAAAGTGTTCCAGATGCAGTTACAGCAACATTTACACATGTCGAATGGTGCAGAAAGGATAGCGTAATTAAAATAATAAGAAAAAAAACCAACCAAGTGCAAGTCAGACCCGCGCACGAAGGGTTCCGTACTATCTAAAAAAAACGTTTGTTGTATGGGGGCCTTAAATATTTATTTTATTCTGTTTTTTAGTATTTCTTGTTACAGCAGCAACAGAAATACATCATCTGTGAAAATTCAAACTGTTTAACTATCACGGATCATGAGATACAGCCTGGTGACAGACATGACATGACAGCTAGTGTTTGTCACTTAAGCGTTAATGTAAACACATGACGTAAGCAAGAGAAAAACGTCCTAATTGGGACGTTCTTAGCTTTCACTTTTCGACCGCTAATGACATACATTTCTATTTTGCATATATTATTCGTTATTTATGTAAATGTAGTTTTCGGTGGGCTAATGACAGGGATTGAACATTTGTGTTTTAAAATAACTTGGGCCGATATATAAAATTCAAATTAGGTCCTGCCGGGTAAGCTCGTTTCTCCATCGTCAGGATTATCGTTAGCATCATGTGACGTCATCGAATACTTGAAATTATTAAGACTTACATAAACATTATACAACTCCGACTAATATTACGTAATGTATTACTATATTCTTAAGCTATTTACATATACCCTCTATCAAACGGCAAACATATATTTAGTTTGACCCTCTAGGTCTTCAACTAATTTTGAAGTACGTATGTTCTATTCAACATTAATTAAACTTGCGATAAGTTAGTTGAGACGTCTTAGCTTAGAATTGCCCTGTTCCTTTTAATTTCCGTAACTCCTATATCTTATAACGACTTAGCTGCTGTTAGTAAACTACTTCCGGATTTTAATAACATTGGTATTTTACAATTGTCTTAAAAGCCTTATTTTGTATTTTCACCTAATGTTATGTATTGCAACGAATTTTCCAAGACTCATTAGGTTTGAAGTAGACATACGTATTATCATCGCATGGTGTGCAGTTACTGCTATCGAATTTAATATCCTAGAATTATTGTAATTACTAGTTAGGTGCATTCACCTGTAGGTGGTCTCGAGCCTAGTGTAGAAACCAGATGCATCATTTCTTTATTACCACAGTAATTCTTAATGCCTAAATATTTTCTTATTATTTGAATTTTAAACCTAATTATTGATATTATATAATCTGTTGTGCTGTTAGATATTATTTAATATTATAAATGTTGAAAGGATGAATGAAGATTGAGTAACCAAACAAATTTATGTTGCAAAAGTGAGTTGCGGTGTTGGCAGGGGACGTCCAGAGAGAACTTATATCGATCAGATTAGTGTCATAGTAGAGAAAGAAAGCGATGTAAGGAGTACCCGTAACCGACGAGCACCTGTGCGTAGAAGTATGGATGTAGAATAAGTGATAGAGGTGTGCCAGGATCGCGTCAAAAGAAAATCCATAAACACCCAACCCACCCCTCTGGGTTACGGGCGTAAGCGCATAGCTCATTATAAAGGCGGAAATAGTTTTTTGTTCTGTCATGGGTAAACTATGAAGCCGAATCGAATTCTTAAAAATTATTTCACCGTTAGAACACTACATTGTCGAATGTGAAATTTTATCCAACAGTTCTTTAAAGGGTGGACTACTGCAGTTCGAATAGTTAAGAAATAGGTTAATAAAATACATATATCATTACTAATATTTTTCTAAACGTATTCTTCAATACTAAGGTTTCGTTTTACCAGCAGGTGTCTGGGCGCCGAAAGGCTTGGAAGGTCAGCAGTCGGGGGTGCGTGGCAGTTCCTTGGACTACGTGGCAGCCGTGCTGCTGGCTGCGATGGCGGCGGTACTCCTGGCCGCCGTTGGCTACCACTGCGCTGCGACATGGCGATGGCTTATGGGACGGTAAGGATATTTATTATGATTGGTTAAAGTTATCTCTTTAGCAACAGTTTAGAAGATTTCAATGTATACTTTTATGTGTGGAGACAGTGCAATTTTTTTAAATTAATTTTTTTATTACCTTACCTTGATTATTTTTTAATGTAAACAAGCAATCGCCTATTCCTAATTAATCACCGACGCCTATGAACATCTACAACACCGTAGAACTGAGGGATGAGGCAGGAAACTTAAACATCACTAATTATTTAAGTTGCCATATCATTGGCTATTCGTTTTGGCTATTGGTTTCGTTTTGTGCTTGATGTTTTGTATTACATTTATTTTTATTTTAATGAATCTCTTTTAATGCAATGTATTTTGAAATATTGTTTATGAGAATTTTGAACACGGCAAAGGATGTATTCTCTAAATTTATATTATATATTATGGCAAAGGCAAATATTAGGAATACTTATAAGCGTCAAGTAATCATACGTTGATTTATAGATGTCTGGAAAACGATAAAAGCTCACGACGCTCACGAAGCGAAGATGCACGCTTTTAATTATATTTAATAAAATTATCTTCATTGTTGAAGATAATATTATGGCAATAAATATTATCATCATCCTCATCTCACAGAGATAGATTATAGTCTGGAATAGCACATAGGCCTCTCTAATCTATCCCGGAAAAATGTCCGGTTCCTGTGGGATATTTTTTTGTTTTCGACATCATCTTTTCTCTTTAAAGAGAACAGATGACCTAATAAAGATCATTTCGTAGATTCAAAGGATAAAATGTTTTTTTTTTATTATTAGATGTTTCGTTAGGTCGAGGCGTGAGTCTCAGGACAGCAACTGCGACTCTCAGTCCCGGCAAGCCGCGATCCGTATCAGCCACTCGCTGCCCGACCTGCAAACTGAGCCGCTCAAGCAGGAGTACGTTCAAGAGCATAAGGACGCTGGTAAAAAGGTAAACTATCCATAACAATACTTAAGAACATAAATGAAAAAGATGGTAAAAGCTTTTTGGATCCTTAAGCTGCGGTCAGTGTAGTGGTAAGTCAGTGGCGACGACAGCGTTTCGTTTGATGAATGAGATGCTGGTGGCATAGTCCTCTTTTCCCTTTCGATTTCTTAACTTCTTTTTCATCATATCTCATACACCGCCCTACAAACAGGCTAGTGCAGCATCAGTAACTCATGTATTTGTTAAGAATTGCTATGGGTAGTGGTGCGTACTTAACGTCACGGGAAGAGCTTGTTCTTTTGCGTCTTTCTTCTATAAAACTATCCATAAGACAAGAACTTTTATAAAGAAGAAATATTTATATTATACGTAAGACAATGAATTGCTTTTGTGAAGAATATAAATGCAAGAGTTTATTAAAATATTGTTATAATTCAAATTGTTTGATGAAAGAGAGTACAGAGTCCTACGTTATTTGAACTCGATTATAACCTTTTATTCCTTACATCGGCAAATTTCAGTGAATTGGCGGCCGCAAAAATATTGACGAAAGTTAATAAAACTTTTATTGAAATGTAAAATTCGATTACAGTCCATTGACTTTTCAACTCTCCATCGAAACAAGTTAAAAGAGAATTTTGCGCTTCTATTTGGAAGTTAAAAAATAACAAACTCGGTACATGTAAATCTGAGTTGAAAGTAGATATTTTGAACAAGCTTAACAAACTTTCGAGGTCAATGACATCATCCAAAATCGTAGTGCTATGTCGCGTATTAATTCCGCATAAATTCAATCTTCAAATAACTTGTTTCGTCACGTACCTCTCGAATATTGAACAAGCTGTCTATAAAGTTTTAGATTTTGTTGGTTTTGTGTTTTAAGTGAACGTCAATTGAACTTAGAAAGACCATAAACTAATATCGCATCTGACACTTTCTTTTATGTTAGGTGTTTAGTTCTTACTTTACATTAGGAAACAGAGCAGTGTCTGATGTCTGCACCCTGATTCTGATAACACAATCGTGTTACAATGTTTAAGCAATTGTTCATTTGATAATTTTATTACCAATGGTGTCATATAGATTTGACAGTAGTGTACTGATACGAAACCATTTTGACAGCATTAAAATAGCAGAATCGACGGCTCGGTGTTAAGTGCTGACAGCTGCTCATGTACCTTCAACTGTAAGACCATAGAAGACCATAGAGGCAGGTAGGAACAATGGCGGTCACACACTAGAGAACGCAAGCAGGCAGACAGTCAGCAAATTCATCAAGATCTAGTTAAGGTCGAGGGTGCCCAATGGATTTGGACGGCAAGAGACCGATCCTTATAGCATTGATGTTGATGATGAATAAACTTACAGCAGCAGTACTAACTAGTTTTAATTTATTTGCCTAGTTGTTACACGTTATATCAAATGATGTTAAATTAACTTCATTATTCAGTCTCACTACAATAACGGTCTCGAATCTAGGACCATGAGTTTGATTACAAACAATAAATTGAGTTAACAAACTAACATCGCTCCGGATCGCTGTGATGTTGTTGCCTCCAGCATCCATCTGAGAGCAATTAATTTGAGGGGGATTTAAACCTGTTTGTTGGAAGCTCGCTTCCAGTATAATGGCAAAATCTGATATTTCAACAAACTTTGTTTCTGAATACTGCACTCTGGCCTATTGAATTACGGTTCCTCTCCAGCACTTTGGAAACTACATCTAACATTATTAAGGCCTAATGTCTTGATATTTTTTATAGTATAGACGTAATCGAGAGGGGGAAGTAATTTCCTGAGTCTACACATCTGTTCTTTTGGCACTGAACGTTTGATAAATTCCAGGATTAGGACACTTTTTCAGTCTCTAAATGTTTCAAAAAGGTCCTTTGTATTTATCGCACTACTTATATACTCAGTTGTTATATTTTTGCACAACTACAGACGTACATAACCGCTTTAGATCTAATTACGTAATTATGAAAGAAAATAATATAATTCAAACCTATTAATACTTTTTTCGACACCTATACATCTTAGAAAAGGGAAGAGCACCTCAGTCTGTTTTCGTTTCTACAGTATCAAAGGTCCTCTGCAAGACTGGCAATTATATACCTTCTAAGTTTAAAACTTTCACATATACAAAAGCTTATTTAAAATTTCAAGCAAAATACAATGGAGTTTTTTACTAACAAGGGAGTCAGTTGCTATAATGTGTACGTTTTTAAATATTGTTTAAAATGAAGTAGTTTAGCATTATCCTATTCAGATCCGATTACGACGGGCGTGTCTCATGATAGGACGGAAACACTGCCATCGCCAAATTGTTCAAATCCTTTGTGATACAAAATAAACTGGAATTGATAATAGTGTCAAGAAATCTCGTGTGATTTCAAATTCTTTTCTACATGCCAATTCTTAAGTTGAGTTTACTTTAATTGACATCATAGAAACAACAAAGACTACATACATGTGAAGAACGCACGGTGATATCAAATAAATAACATAAGCTCTAAACGCTTTAACTTGAGCGAGGGATAATGTTTATATACTCTGTAGTCTGGCTAACGAGACGTTACTGGGAGCTGTGACTTTTATTGGACAAAAAGGTCGACTACGACGAATCTGAGTAGTATATGTTTCGTTCTTAGTAGAAGTGTTTTCCGCTAATCAAAAAAAATGTACTAGCCAACTTTAAGTCTTATTACTTATTTTTTATGTTAGTATTTTCTTATCCTTTGTCCTTCATATGTTTAAGTAATGCGTTGTATATAATAACAAAAATGTATTCTAACAAAATCGAAATCATTTACCGTGTGAAATCTTGTGACTTGTGTTTAAGGGATCTGCTGCCCTTAACAATTTCAGAAAAAAATGAATATCATCAACTCAATCAAAAAGATACAAAAATCTATTAATTAGACACCATATAATACATACTATGCCGACACAATGCGAAGGTGGAAATAAATAATAATAGATGAACTAACGACATGACTGGCAGCAATCACTGGCACTTAAAGACAGGAAAAGACATTAGATACACGGAGCTCGGAACTAAGTAATATTGTTATTGGTACAATTAGGTTTTTGTGCCTCAGTTATAATTTCAGGACAAGTAAAAGATTTCGCATTTCATCAGGACGTCTCTTCAGAAGTTTATTAAATTTACAAATATGTGTACCTATGTAGTATTTAATAGTTACAGGTCCTTTAAGTTAAGTCAACAGTCATAGTAGACTTTTGAAACAATGCCTAATAAATTTTAATGTTTTCCGTTTCAAGAATATATTTAATGAAAAAGTGATATGGGTTTATCAGTGATTATAAGAATGTGTAGAAGACGACGTGAGCTTATGTTAACTGTTTTCCTCAGGTGCTGCGTCAGACGACGCTGCCGATCGTGCCCACTCGCCACCAGACCTTCCAGCGCCAGCTCTCCCACCGGTTGGACCTGCCTTCCATACAGTTCAGCATTTGCAGCCTAGAGCGTGCTGATTCATCTATTGGCTTGATAAAGGTGATAGTTTATTAGAATTTTTATGTTTGGATCCCAATAAAATTTCCCATCATCATTATTTTGTTACAAAAAAAAACTAGTTTCACCTGATGTAACAATGTGATTGAAAGATTTAGCAGTAGCCTATTCCATGTTCTATTAGCCTATTCACATAAAAGTGGTCAGTCGATATTATGTGGAGCATTTGTAAATACAATGTAACAAAGATGTAAAAATAAATATAAAAGTAAGTCGTCCTTGAAGGGATCTTTATTGGTTCTTGGATTGTTTATGACCGGAAAACAGCGATCTTTTACCCGGGCGACGTATTTTTCCTCCGTCCCGGAATAATAAAATGAATTCGGTTTTTATGATACTTGAAATATTTATTTATTGTACATCATGTATAATTTAAATCAAATAAATAAAGATAATCACAAAGACCTACTTCTTCTATATAATCAGTTAACATGTAATTAATTCGTAAATAGTTATATATAAAAATGATATCCTTGTGAGTCTTGGCTAATATTGTTACATGAAATCTTATTGCTAGGGTATAATTGTTATTTTCCTAAACAACTACTAATGGTATATATTTTATTCTATCACTAACATTTCAAAAATGTTATTGCCAAGACTCACAAAATGGTTTTATTGTTAAAAAGTTATGGAATATCTTGTAAAGCTAAGCGCCTTTTGAGGAGCAAGTCCAAAATCGACATATTTGAGAAGTGAATAAATATAAAGAAAATTTAAGTATTTTTGCGTTACAATGAGTAGTGTCAAAGTCGAGTTACGTTAATTAAATCTCGAAAATTTTAATTAAGTCTCTGTGGGTGCTTTTTTGGGCTTCTATTTATAAATGTAATTTGTAATTTCAGATTTTTCGTATTTATATAAAGTGAAAAACCGATTCACTTTGTGATTAATAAACTAGATAGATAAATACTTTATTGCTCACATTACATTAAATACAATAAATTCACTAAAACTAAACTTAAAACCTAAATGTGGGCAAGGGCGGTCTTATCTCTATGAGCGATTTCTTACAGGCATAATTTCTTATATGGCATAAACTTTAATAAAAATTGTTTATTGTGTGTTCTATTGCGTTGCATCACTCTAAGAAATCTAAATTTACTCTAAGAATTAATTAAGATTATAATAAATTGTATACTAAAATTCTAGTTGACACATCTTTAAAATTAGTTTTAATCGAATTTCTAATTAACGTCATTGTAACATAAATTGACATTTTACTTTGAACGTAGCTTCTTTGAAGTGACCGTGAGAAAGTAACAGGTTGCAAAAATAACATATCAAACGACAGAGCTTTTATAGTGAAATAATTAAAGTGCCTGACTTACTTCTGATGAATTTGTTTCAGACATTAATAATTATACTGTAAATTTATCAAAAGACTATAATTTTACTTTCAGATTATGTAGTGTATTTAAGCAAAATGTTGTGTGGTCAGCATAAAAAAGCACAGGCTAAGTAAGGACTGCCGACAGAAGTGAAAACTCAAAACAGGTGGACAGGTGCGACAATAGTTAAAAAATAAATAAATAATTAACAAAAATAAGCCCTTGAATCTTAACAATAAAATTCAAAATGAATACAAGTAAAATAAATGAAAAACAAAACCTTCGAAACTGTTCCAAATTCAAATAAGTATGTTGCTGACTCATTTTGAGCATGTTGTTCACGCGAATCTATAAAATTGAAGTCTATGGCGTTTAAAGAAGTTTTCACTTCAATAAAACACCAATAAAAACTGAGAAATGTGTATATCATCAGTGTTGCGGGTACTTTGTACGTTGATCTTAATTGCTACGTCATCAATGTGGTTGATATACCATCGGCAAGAGAGTCTCCCACAGTAATATCTCTTACAACTTTTGGATATGTCTAAACTATCGAAGTGTAAATAGTTTCTTTCTTCAAGCTATACAAAGCATTCTCAATACACTTTTGCTGTGTTATATTTTGAGACAATTTTGCTGACAAAAATAAGGTAAACACCCTTTTTTTTTGGTCAATAAAGTGAACAAACCTGTGTCGGTATATAAAACCTTGAAAAAGTAGTACCTCTCTCCCATCACGTAGTTTTAACCTTGTAATTCAGAGTCACATCTAGCATGCTATCGAAATACGATTTCAAACTTAATTAAACAATAAAAATATGTTTACCATAGTCGTACAATTGTTTAAAAATAGAACTTAACAAAAGTTAAACGAACACGGCGAATTTCAATAGAGTGCTAGTCGACTTTGTGTCAGTTGTCGGCGCGGTTCGGAGCGCAGCTTCCGGGACGAGCTTTCAACTAGTTCCGGCGTGAACGGTGCCTATTCATAAATGATGCCTTTTGAAATGAGAGCTTCGTATTGTCACTTGTGACGTTTGTGCTAACATTTAAAATTTAGTCTACTAGTACTGTGAAACGTTTTGAACAGAATTGCCTTTTTGTAGAAGTGAAATATAAATGAAAAATATTTCATTTATAAATTATTTTAAAAATGCTTAATATTAATATAAGCTTTCACGTTTAAACGTCCTTATTAGTTTGTAAGGTAAGCTGTCACTGTTTTATCGGATCCCTGCCGTTCCCGAGGTGCGCACGCAGGTTCCCGGGGGAGCGCGACCGTGACACGTAACCAGGTCAGACCTTGACTGCTCGCCCCCAGGGTTACCAGCCTGTGTCATGACGTCATACACTCACGAACCGTCATTGTAATTCTGATCTGAGTATGGTTGTAAGACTGTCCCGCCTTGTAGCTTAGCGGTTGCAGTATATTTTTGTGAATAAATGACTTTTAAACATTTATATGTTTGGAATAAAACGATTTTAACGGATTATATCGCGTTTATTTTACGTTTTTTACTTACTTCGAGTAATTTACAGCGCTCATGATCACGGGAGGGACTAAGGTGTCAGACATCCTAATGTCAAAAGTTGCTGGCGAAGTACCCACTTATTTTAAATTAATTATTTCTGCTACGATCTATGCAGAATGAGCCCACTGTATCTTGAGTTGCATGTTAGGTTTAAAATTTTATTTAATTAATCGCGGGATTTCAAGCCGGTGGTAGTACCCATCCATCTTCCCAATTGAAATTAGTATGTTTTTAATTTAAATAGCCCCGCATATCATCATGGGTAGGAAGCGGTGTTCTTTAGCGAGGACTTGTGGTTTATCACATCTTATATAATGGCGAGGGTCATTTAAAACATGATCACAAACTGAAGACTTCTCGGAACATTGGTGTCAGCTATGTGTTTTTTTATCCGAGTTTTGATGGGTCTCTTTGTTAGTCAATTTTACTATCTGTCAAGTGCAATATCCCGTTAAAGATGAAGGAGTGTACAAGCTTGATTGTGAATGTGGACTCTCTTATATAGGACATGACGTGACCATGAGCGCTGTAAATTATTCGATACGACGGGAATCAAAAAACGTAAAATAAACGCGATAAAATCCGTTACATTAGTTTATTTCCAATGTGTAGTATTCGAGTTTTTGTTAATATAGCTAATTAAAACCGAAGCGTTATGGCAGAACAAAATATTAAAAACTTGAGTGATTTTCTGTTGCCTACAATGAATCAGTCGGTGTAAGAAAGCTTCTTGATTAGCCTATTGTTCTAATGACCTTCTTAAACAGTAGTAATTTCAGTTTCTACTTCTTAATGTCGATTGTTTTCACTTCTTTTGTTTTAATATTCATCATTTTTCAACTACTCGATAGTCTACACGAGTTAATTTAATAATTGTTAAGGAGATGAAAGCGCTTATAAACATTAGAAATTAGAACGTCGAATAACGATAAAAAGTTAAAACAAAAAATAAAACAATCATAAAGTCGAAAGTCCCTTTGATGTTCGTAAAATAAAAAAAAAACAATTTGTTTCACAAAAGCTTTTACTTGGAGGTGATGTCGTTATTATCGTTTTTTTTAAGAGACAAACGAGCAACGAATCGCCTAAAGCTAAGCGATCACCGCCGCAAATTAACATCCACAAGTCCAGAGGACCTGTAGATGGGTTGCTAGCCTTTAAGGATTGTCGTATTGTTTTGGAAATAAAGCCGGCGACTGATCATACCACAATGCGATTGTGAGAGGCAGGAAATTACCCAAAACACACGGTAGTGGATTGCCTACAGTCATGGTAGATCCAGCAGCAACATCGGTTGCACGAATGGCGGTTCCCACACAGAAGACAGGCGTGAAGTAGAAGTACTCTGCGTTTCGTCTGACGACTCAGATGGCGGAGGTCTTATTCTACTCCTCTTCCCTTTCCCACTCCTTTCTAATAAGGAAAGGATGGGAAGGGCAAGAGGATTTAACGAGAAGTGAATGGAGAGGAAAAGGAATCATTCTCTTTTCCTCCTCATTTGTCCGTTAAAGTAGGCAACGTAACTCATTACCTTGTTGTAGATGACTATGGGTCGCTTGGTATCAGGTGAACCGCTGCTCGTTTGCCAACTTCTTTAAAAACATTAATTAATCTTATTATCGTTGTATGTATGTAATAAACTTGCAACTATTTCAAATATAAGTAAATTTTGTCGTTAGCCGGAGCTGTATAAGAACGAGCTGGTGCGACAGTCGTCGACCGACAGCGGTGAATTGGAGTTCTGCGGGAAGCTTCACTTCGCTCTCAAATACGATCAGGAAGTTGAAGCTCTTGTGGTTAAGGTATGTTTATACATTTTATAAGTACATTTCTGAATCAATATTAATTATCTTCAATTCAAATTCGTATTTTAAACAAATGCATCAAATATTCTTCTGGGGTTATTACATTTTTTACATACAACATTTAGTACGTTGTATAGTACGTTTTTATTAAATGCAACTACAGCATGCACAACATAAAAGCAATATATAAAAACATCTATAACATAAATAAAAAAAAATAATAAACAGAATTTCTTTTCGAAAATGGGTGTTATAATGTGAATAAAAATGCGTCTGACGACCTGTTTAGATATTCGAGGCACGCGACCTCCCAATCAAGGACGTGTCGGGAAGCAGCGATCCCTACATCAAGGTCTTCCTGCTTCCCGACCGCAAGAAGAAGTTCCAGACCAAAGTGCACCGCAAGAATCTCAACCCGGTTTTCAATGAAACTTTCTTGTTCAGGTATTTAATTATTATTAAAAGAAAAGTATTATATGTAGTATAATCAGTTATCTGGTTTCCATAGCACAGAATCAGCTTAGTTTGGAATAAGATGGCTGTGTGATGTCCCAGGAAATTAATTTCAAGTCAATATAATCATTTTAAGTTAAATATCCCCATATTCTTCCGTAAGAAATTTGCTGATTGAAAACGGCTTTGTCGGGCCTTTTAATGAAATTAAACATTTTATTTTCCGCAGTTTTATATTACTTGTAAGAGATCAGTAGCTGCTACTTTGTAAATTATTTTAGCATTTTAAATGCCTGCAATAAAATATTGTATTGTATCATGTAAAATAATGTTAGTGAAATAAAATTACATAATTAAAAGAGTAAATAATAAAATAAGCTCGCGTCCTTGTGTTAGGCACCCGGTTTAAGTTATATTATTTTAACGCCCTTAAACTACCTGAAGAGCATAAAGAGCTTCCTCGGGTTAAGTTAGATTGGGTTAGGTTAGTGTATAATTAATTGAGATTTTGTGTAAATTGACTGAACTGTGATGATGAGAGGGAGAACTGGCGCGACATTATGACAGAAAAAAATGGCGTTCTCTGCTACCCGTGAGAAGCCAGAGCGGTTTACTAGTCAAATATAAATCAGTATGTAAATGAAAATTAAGGTTATAATGGTTTTTTTACAGGCAAATTTAGTTCATTTTTATTTAAACTATTCATTAGTCATAAGTGATTTCTTTGCAGCGTACCATACGAGGAACTACGTCAGCGTTACCTCCAGTTCTCGGTGTACGACTTCGACCGCTTCAGCCGCCATGACTTGATCGGTCACGTCGTTCTCAAGGGCCTGCTGGAGTCCGCCGACCTGACGCAGGAGATCGAGTACACGATGAACATCCTCGCTGCACCACAGGTAATGTGATACAAATGCAATTAAATTGACACGTCTTCTACTGTCAAAGAAGTTTCAAATAGGGACGATGTTCTTGATGATGAAATTAATTAATCAACATTGTTTTACAGGAAATACTTGTTTATATACGTAAGCGATGTGTGAATTTTAAATTATAAGTTAAACATCAATTAGTTTGTCTATATTTGGAAGTGTGTGTATTTGAAAATGATAATGGAAATTTATGAATAGTATTAAATAAATTCGCACAGCTGAAACCGTTTGTGTATTTGTATAAAGATTTGATATTAAATTGTAGTGTACATATGATTTGCTACGGTATACACAAACATTTAGTTAAGAATACTAGAAAAACAAAACTAGTAGTTTCAAATAATGACAAAATACATCTAACAATCCGTGAAATTCGGAGATTTAAGATTTAGTAAGCAACGAAGCAATGTTTAATGTTGCATAAGAAATCAGCACAATCTTCATAAAGAATTAAGAGTCGAGAAGAATATTTTTCTGTCTTATTATAATATAAGTCAATGAGGATTAACTGGTATTTGTTGTTGTGAGAGAGTTCAAGCTTACAATTATTCTAGGATGTAAGAAGATTGAAGTAAAACTAATAGAAGTTTTTCCCAATCAACTACTTTGCATTGATCCCTTGACACTCCATTTTCTCTTTTTCTTATCAAAAAGACCATTTTCTTTATTAATTGATTAACGCGCTATGAATAATGAACTTAAGTAATCCAATTGCCCGAAGCTTAATTACGTAAGATTCGGTGTCATTAATCAAGTACTTCAGAAGCAATATTGCCGTTTCTTGCTCTCGTTACGCCTTGCGGGTGAATTTCAAGGCTATAAGAACCTCACGGACGTTGACTGTTCAACAATTTATTAAGAAAGGATTAATATTTATATTGTGATCAATTCAATTTCAACAGAATATTTTCGTTGTGATAAGAAAATAAGCCAGAAATTATACTCATCGGAATTAAATATTATTTGTTAATTCTTATATTGTATAAAAGTTTTAATGTTTTATTTTATATTAGCAACTCACCCCGGCTATGCACGGTTAGCAGAGCATGTATCGATGGCTACTTTTAACACTAAACGTGTTTCCAAATGAACATTACAAATTTTATACACCATGTTTTTTCTGTACAATTTTTATTTTTTCTAACTATTAAATTTATATTTAACCAAAAATAGACAGCTGCTGTAAATATATTCACATTCATCAAACGCGCAATTCATAAAATCGTGGTTGTTTTCTGAAATTTTGCAAATTTTCTTTGCGTATGTACCTTTTACAAAATGTAAGAAAATTAAAAAAAAAAGATAAATGAAATCGGTAAAGGTTATAAAATCGTTCTTAAGTTCTGGCATGGCCTAGGGAAGTTTCAGGTTTACATTGGTTATGCTATTTAACAAGGAATTAAATTAAAATATTGTATTAACAGGAAAAGAAGGATTTGGGCGAGTTAATGCTGTCGCTTTGCTACCTGCCGACTGCGGGTCGGCTTACGGTAACTGTTATTAAGGGCAGAAATTTGAAAGCTATGGACATAAATGGGTCGTCGGGTAAGCAAGAAAATCCATTCCTTTATCTTGGTATTGCGCCATTTTATTGTTCGATATTTTTTGATGTTATAATTTTTTGTATTCTGTCTAACTACAATAATGGTATAATTATGTATTATTGTTTGGGAGACTGCAGCTACAGAACTGATTTAATAATTATTAAAAAGCTACGTTATATCAATTCATGAATTCGATTTTTTATGAATATGCAACATTAAAATTAATTTACGGGCTATGCCGTGAAAGAAACCTTTATATGAGACAAGCAGAGAACTTACGCCAACCCACTCCGCATCCACACTAAATCAACTGGGTGACTATTCCAATAAGGTTAACATGTAAATAATAAAAATAGCAAGATAATTACACGTTCAAATCATTTTGTGGGCTGTTCTAAATTAGATGCTTTATTGCAGATCCATATGTCAAAATTTGCCTCATATGTCAAGGCAAACGAATCAAGAAGAAGAAGACAACTGTTAAGAAGAATACCCTTAGCCCTGTGTACAATGAGGCTTTAGTGTTTGACTTGCCAAACGAGAACGTCTATGATGTCACTCTGCTCGTCAAAGTTATTGATTACGACATGTGAGTATTATTTTAATAATAGGGAAGATATCTAAGTCCTGCCCCTCCTCGATCGTCAGACGGAACGAAACACGCCGATATTTGGTAAAACCGTGATGCTCCTCCGATAGAACTGGCGCTGCTCCTTTGAAATCAACCAAAGTACAAGTCGTATTTTAGGACATACTGGGGTTCAAATATCAAATTAAAACACAGCGACCGCTAAATAATACGTTTATTTTTGTATTAGGATTGGTCCCAATGAATTGATCGGTTGCACCGCCATCGGCTCCTCGCTGATTGGCATTGGCCGTGACCACTGGCTGGAGATGCTTGACAATTCAAGGAAACCGGTAGCGCAGTGGTATCCATTAAACAAGAGCCTGCCGACGAATATTGCTCTGCCCTCAAACGATCAGCAGAACGCCGGTTTGAGTTGTCTAAATGTGAGGTAAGATTCTAGAAATATTAATCATTACTTTGTATATTAAGGTATACACCATTGTTAGTTACAGTATACACTCTTATTAATGGTGAAAGTTCGCTAACAAATAATAGGAGAAGAAATAGATGTCGAATACGACCAGTCCTAAATATATTGTGTTTATATTATAATGTACTTATCAAGGGTTATTTATAAACGTTGTTGTCATTACAATAATTATAGGTAATAAACAACATTAAAGTTGTACGGAATAAAAACATAACAATCATGTTACAGATAAAAAAAAACTTAAAAATGTTAAAAATTTCAGATGAAGAGATGAAGAATAAATTTGAGGCGAGAATATCACAATAACTGAGGAAAGACTTCAGAACGATCAAATTCATTCAATAAAATTTACCGAACAAGGTAGTCTCGCGATGCCAAATGTTAACCGTAGGAAATTTCGATTAGTATGACAAACGGTTGTATGTCCATTTACTGTAGGAGAAGCTAAATTATAACTTCGGATGTTAAGTGATATTGGAAGGTAGATTTATGGATATCGGGTAGATTACATTTAGAAAGAAGAAATGTAATTTAGATATTAATGTTGAATGTAGATGATGAATTTATTCCTTAGAGTTCTAATTGTTTATCCAGAGTAGAATTATTATGTATAACCCATATTCGTTTGAAATAGATGTAATTTTAATTGTAGAAGCAAATTATGCCCTCACCTGATATTGAATTAATATAGTTGTCTTTTGGTGTAAATCAGTTTACCTGGATAGTTGATTTGCTCGTTTCATGTTTATATAAAGTTGTATCAAACTGTTTTAATACTGTAATTATATCTGCATACGCACATTTCAAATTCAAGACTTGTTATTAACATGTTGATGTTCTATCAAAATTGATAAGGTATATTGTAGATTTGTTGTCTTTTAAACACCGTAAGCACATTTATCTATTGATGTTTGTACGAACTTTTCATGGAAAGGTTGCAAGATAAACCGAGACATTTAAGTAAATGGCTGTTGCAATGACGTAATATTGAAATGGCGAATGTTCAAAACATTCTTTTAGTGTCGGACAATAATGTAGCTGGACTTTTTGCAAGAGATTTGACTAACAATACCTTTGCTTTACTGAACGTTTCACAACATAGTAATGGTGTATGTACGTTACTGTTTTTATAAGAGGAAATTGAAGCTTTAAATCGTGTTAAAATTAAATATAATATTGATATCTATGTGTCGTATAATAACAAATGTAATTATTTTCACTAGATGTTATATGATATATAGAAACTGGTTTTTTCTATACTGTCTACTTTACTGTATGTGTATTAGCTAGGTCTTTGTCATAGTCGGAATATATTCAAAAAACATAATATGCTGCTTGCTTAAATCATATTATATGATGTTGTTTATTTTTTAAGATTATTAGATATGATATTGCTAGATATTTGTATCAACTTCATATTCAAAATTTTAAATGTATGACAAAATAATCATTACGACATGCACTCAACTTTATCACGCTCTTTTTTATTGCTTTTAATTTTAAAAATAGATTTTTTTTAAATTTTGACAAAATTGTTGACGTGCTGATGATCTTTCGAAAATAAATATTGGTATGTAAAAATGACAGGTAATCAAACTAAACTAGCAAGAGGCTTTTAGATTTATTCCTATTTTAATAATACTCATATCATTTTCTATGATTGTTGTTGTCTATGGTGTAAAATTGTATACGGTAGTTTGATATAGTATCACTAAGATAACAGTGGTCAACTAATATGTCCTATTTACGATTAATTTGTCTATTCTGAATCAAACCCTTGATTTAAATTTATATGAAAGTTAGAGAAGTGATATTTTAAAGAATAAAAACTTGATGCTTCAAACAAAGTATCTTATTTCATGATATAAATGATGGTTAAATATAAATTTGTAAGCACATAATTGATTGGATTAAATGACAAAGAAATGCATTTGATTTGTACTTTTTATCATACAATTATTGGTACTTTTTCTCATTACACGTATGGATTTTATATTGATGGGTGCGGAGAAGAGGAGGCGGAGAAGGGGGGAAATGGTCTCCAAATATTTTAGAGACGAAACGCAAAAGTAAAATATCATATATTTCGAGCCGACCGACGGTAGTAGTTCACCTGATGTTATGAATAATATTTTCCTTGTCAGCCTTTGTATGATAGCGAGTAAAGGGAAGAATAGGAAGGGGGTTGGGGGACTTCCGTTCATCTCATGCACGGGTGTATGTAAAAGTTCACTCTGCTCTTTATGAGTTGTAGTGCTTTAATTAAAAGTTGATTCGGTTTTAGAATCATGAACATAAAAAAATATATGTACTTAATCAAACTACAAGGCTTAAAAGGAAATAATCAAAATATCTTATAATACTGTTGGTCCATAACTTTGGAATTAATTTTATGTTACAAGTACGGCACAAGTTCGTATGCAAATTTTTCGATGTACAACAAAATTATATCCTGTTGTAATTTTGGATGGGATTATTACAATAGATAATTGTAATGACTTTTAAGATAAAGCTTTGTAATGTCGATTAGTTTGTAATTAGATATTGATGTTAACAAATATATAAGAAAATACTAAATGTTGTGTTTCACGCAGATATTTCTAACAAACTTTCCTACCAGACGGGAATCTGGTTTTTCTTACTAAGCGAGGATATTTATGGTAATGAGAGTACAAGATATGGTTGGATGAGAACTAATTATTTTTGTATGAGATTAGATAACTTTGTGGTAATTACTTAAGTCTTTATACTAAATTCTATGTATTATATATATGAATATTATTACGTACTTATACTGAATTATGAATAAAATGTTGACTTTTTTTTAAAAACCCGGTCTTTTCTTTCAAAGTTAAACTCTATCGACTACCATTACTAAGGATAACAGTATAACAATAACAAAAGAACTGAGTTCGTTTTCAGTGGACTATGTACTATTCTATGTAGACAAAGGTTTGTGTCCATTTACTAATGCTCTCTGCAACGCTCCCACATTTTACGACCCACTGTGC
>JWHW01015409.1:0-16655 GCA_000931545.1 Papilio glaucus | reverse complement strand
CATACATATATACAAACATCGCCTTTTATATATCTACACCATAACATTCTATTCAAAAATTTACACGCTAAAAGATGAAGGTAGGCCGTGCAAACATACAACTATCTATCATGACAGTTCTTTATTCATATAATAATGTCCGTGGAAAACACCGTTATTATGACTTCAATACTACACTTTGTCTCGATAGTCAATTGTTCATCATGTTTCGTAAAAAAACGTTAGGTAAAAGAAAAAGGAAACATATTCTTTTAAATCTCAATTATCATTTTACGTTACACCTATTCGCACACTGTATCGGGTATAATTGAGTTTTCATGCAAGTACAAATCAATGTCATTTTATTATCTCGCAAGTAATATCAATTATTGACAAGCTTGCTGTAGTAATGTGACATTCTTTCAAATTAAAAAGTCGTAAAAATCCCTCTAAAAGTCCACACAAAATAGCAAATGAATAAAAAAGAACTCACCCCATTTTAATTTTCTGCTAGTTGTCACACATGTAACGCTCTTTTCGCTGCAAGGCTGTTCACACATGTACATGATTTGGGGAAAGGTAAGTCTATCCATAACAGACACATAAGACATGATCCAGCCATTAAAGAGTATCAAAACTTACAAATTTGTACAAATAATTTTGCTTCTAAAAGCAAATGCTTTCAGCTAGAGTAGTGTGCATTTAGCACGCCCATTTTACTTAGCACGACTGAAATATTATAAGCTTTCATTGTTTTTCAGTCTCGTTGCGGCCATTTTTGTTTTACATGTAATGTGAATGAATGAATGAAAAAATGGCATTTGTATGAGTTTCACTTCTTACAAACAATTTAACTTTTTTTTTTTTTTTTTTATGGAAGAAGGTGGCAAACGAGCAAGCGGATCACCTGATCTTATGTGAGCGCTACCCATAGACATCCACAACAAGCAAATGTGTTGTGGATGCGTCGCCTACCTTTATTGGACGGAGGAGGGGGGATAGACAGGAAAAAGGATATTTCCTTTTGCCCGTTAACCCTCTCCCCGTCCAGTCCTCTTTCCCTTCCCATCGTATCCTTATGAGGAAAGGGTGGGAAGGGGAAAAGGACTGTAATTAGGCCTCTAACTATACTCAAGCTAATATTTTTACATTTACCTAAATTAAAAGAGTAACAAAATATCTTAAAAAAACATCAGGTGTACCTCTTGCTCGTTTACACGCAGTACTTTGTCCAAAGTATTTTTTACAATAATATTCTAACATAATTTGAGGGCCATTTATAAATGAAACGTTTAACAAGAACTTAAAAAGCTTTTCTATGACACCAGATTTTAGTATACAAATATTTCATGCTTATTTTTGAAATTAATTAAATTGCGTGTTCTAGAAGGTTCAAAAACTATGTAATTAACGAAGTTTTCAGTGCGCCAGTTTACTATAATTGTAAAACAAATCAATTTTCACGCACATTTCGAGAACAAAATGTAGTTGGATTTCTTTTGCGTTGTGTAGAAAGCTTTGAAGCCGTGGGGAAGCAATAGGAACTGAGTAAATACATTAGCCGTCGCGACGGCCATGTACCATCGATACTCGAAGGAAATCAACTGGTGTGTGCGAAAATATCATAGGTTCATACAAGAATAGAGGCGGCATTTATTTTTACCCGACTGACTGACTGACAGAAGGTAATATTTTTTGCGCGTACATTTGTATGTATGTATGACCATTCCTTTGCGACCTTCTGTAGCCTAAACTACCGATTTTACGAGCGGGGTGTTATGAGATACGTAATCTTCCCGGGAGTTTCATTGGTAATATCTGATGACAATCAAGAAGTCAGTCACGTTTTTTGTTTTTTTCCTTTAATTACTACTTGTAAAAATAATTTTAGACCTTTTTTCTCCCTCTCTTACTAAATTTACAAATGCTACACGTCCTTTTGGATCATTGTCTACCATGTGGCGGATGGTCTTCCACGACTGCGTTTCATTCTTGCATAAAAATTATTTTCTCCCGAAGTAAATATTTTAATAAATTTTTTGTAAGGTAAAGTACTACAGGCTAACGTGGCTTTACCACAACCTAACGTCTAGTACTGGAAGGAAATCAAATTTACTGTATGAAAATAATCATAGATATGTATAAACTTTAAAAAAATATAATAAGACCTATTGAAGTATTATTACAAGGTCGTGTTCAATAGAACTAATTTTTCAAAATAAAGAAATTCATGTTGACAATATATGAGGATACATAACAAATTTTGTAATGTAATAGTTTTAAGGGACAGGTCTAGTTATTCTTAAGTGAACATTGTAAAGGTCATTGTGCCCTTAACCTTAACCTAACATACGTCATTCACTTGATGAAAAGCGTTCGACCAAATTACAATCGTAGAACGCCGCCCTCGTGGGGAAAGCTACATGTTATTTCAATCACGTACGTTTATGTGGCTCTTAATTTTTATTGAGTAAATATACTTCTTAACACAACATTCGGTTACAGGGGCGGGGCGGTAACTGTACAGATGATTGATTTTTTATTTGATTTTTTTAACCACCACTCTACCTTGTTATGCGTCAAACTATGTATGTAAAATGTACGTTTTAGTTTTAACCTTGCTAAAACCTAACCTCAAGAGGGTCAAGCCCCCAAAATGGGAGTCTAGCCACCCCAAATCAAAATTCTGAATCCGCCCCTATTGAATTGGATATTAGAGAAACAATGAAATCTTATCTAACAAAGAAGGCGGTAAGCGGCTCATTTATACATTAACAAAAATGTAACTGATCGTTGTCTGTACATGGAAGATATTTAAGAAAAACTATTATTGGGGGCCTTCATAAACGCAATAAAACCCAAAATAATCATTATTAGAATTTTTGTCTGTTTATCTGTATGTCTGTACGTTTGTTACCGCTAATCTCAGAAACGGCTAAACCGATTTAGGTGCGATTTTCACTAATGTATTGAGGTAAGCTAGGTAAGCACCTAACATTTAGTGTTTGTTTTATCTCAATCGGTTTATAAATAAAAAAGTTATATCAATTTATAGAACCATGTCAAACATTTGTTCTATAAAAATGCTATAAAATAGAGTACTATAACATAGATTATTACTGTTAAGTAAGTAATATCATTTCGTTTAAGTAAACTTGCAGGGCGGGTGAAACCGCGGGGCACAGCTAGTTTATTATAAAGTAATCACCATCACCCATTAACATTAACAATCATCAGATCAACGACAAAAACATATTTTGTTCAGGAAAGAGGAGGGAAGAAGATAAGTAGTTGGGCCTGCGAAACCTCACTAGTCAGATTAAACACACATACATTCTTTTTTTTTAATCGATTCTTTTTATTTGAAACAAACGTAAAGCATATGTCCAATAACATACTCACCTTACGGATGATCCAACCTATAATTTACTTGGCATATTATTAACCAATTAAGCTTATTTGGAGATTGTGAAACGCCAACGATGACTTTATTCGTCAGATAAGTTGCGAGAACCTTCTTCAGGACTTTATTTGGACACTGTGAAACAGATCCTGAGAAATAACAAAGAAAGTAAAATTTGATTATCAGATACAATCTAATAAAAAAATAGCAAACAATAATTTCATCATAAATAAGTTATTTGAGAGAATAGTTAAAGCATTGTGCAAACAAATTTCATGACGCGGATTTTTTGTCACGTTTCATTTTAATTAGGGATCATATATCTCTCACTTTGTGGAGTTAAAATAAAAAAAACTCTATATACAAACAGTTGTGAATAATTTGCAGGTGCGCAAATACTATTGTCTAACTCTGTTGGAGAACTCGCTAATAAAAAATACATTTGTTGCAGCGACTCTGACATTAAAAGTTTAAATAATTTCTCAACTAGTTATTTTAAAAATGTAAGATAACGTATTTTAACTCAAAATTAAAAATCTTATCATGATCAATTATTAATTATAAATGATATCATCTTAATTCCCGAGCGTTGGCGTCAGGCAGGCAGCCGGCCGTAAAAACTGTACCCTAAACCTATATATTATAGTATGGACTACAATCATACTGTGGAAGGGCAGGGAGATGATGATGAGCTATTTAACAGTTTCATATAAAGATTAGATGTGAAAATAATTTTGAACAAACAAAAACAAATTTCAAACAAACAAGCCAAACTTCATGAAAATTAAGATCGATCATAGCGAAGTTATGGATGATGGATAAGAAAATTAGTCCTAAACAAATATATAAAAGGGGCTTATAAAAAAAAAAAAAATTACAACGTTATTAATTAAGTTTTTTTAATGCAGGAGTAAGGAAACATGAAGTTGGCAATTAATTTTTCACTAATAATTTTTGTGTGATAGTTGTTGAGTAGTAGTGTTCAAATCAACGGCAATAAGTACATATTATTATTAAATAAACAAGTTGAAACTCTCTCTATCTCTGTTTTCATAGGCTATTATAAATATTGGAGGCTATTATTTTCATGATTATTTTTATCATCCAATGTGCTCATTTTTTATTTGCGAACAGAAATATTGATCAAGGAATCAAACACAAAGGTTATTTTATACATATAAACCATTACTTAATATAACATATTTAATTTACCCTCGTATGCTTTATTAATTTCCCCTTGTCTCTTACAAAAATAATAATTTCCATCTAGCGTTCATACATTTTCATACAGACATACAGAAAAAAATGTATAGGAAATATACTTTGGACACTGGAATATTTCTCGTGTTAAATATATCGATTATCTCAAAGAAGGTTTGATTGTATGATACATATATTGTGTTTATCACATACAGGTCTTAAAGCAGCAATTCAAATTTAGTCCCTAATAGCTATGAAAGAATATGATCCTTTGAGACTTATCTCGAAAGTAGATCGATCGAAATAAACGGAATCCTACGTGAGTGAACTACAAGATTTTGAATTTTCTCACATCCTAATTTCAATAATTGTTCAGGACCAATTTTCCCTTTCCGTATTCCATTGGCGAGTAATAGGTGTTCAATTATTTTAAAAACTAAATGCTTAATCATTTAAGGTAGTTCCATATATTGGTCAGTATTTTGTTAATATAGAGGGTAAGGTAAAATTTATTATTTTAGTTATATGGTGCGCCCGTAACAGCTCCCGTTTTTTACTTTCTAAAAATTCAAGGGACAAGTCCCCAAAAATAATCTATACATCAAGGTAAACATTATAAAATGTGCCTGGATTTGTTAACATGTTGGGCTTATTGTCATACTAGTTGTTTCGCGACTTCATCCGTGTAAAAGTCAATCAAAATGTGTTTTCAGAATGCAAATTGTCATTTGGATTTAGTATAGAAAATTTATTTTGATGTTACAAACAGATACCACAGGAGTTCACTGGATGAGGGCGGCAGGGACCGATCTTTATAGCGATTTACAGTTTAAATTGGTCAAGACTTCGTGAGAAAAATGCGCTGAAATTATATCTCACGAACTTTAACTAACTTCTATTTAAAAACGGACCCTGTAGGCTACGCAAGCTATCGATCTATAGATATTTATAGATATATACACCTTTGAAAAACAAAAGATATATCGCACAGAAACATTCATTACATACATTTCTCCAAGATAAAATGTAGCCTGAATACTATTCCAGACCATATTCTATGTATGTCTGTGTTAATTTCATCCAGATCCGTTTTGGCGTGAAAGAGAATCATCCATCCATCTAAACATTTGCATTTATAATATTAGTAAGATTCTGGGCAAAGACGTTCCGGCTCCATGTTAGTTTATTGAGCTTATAATAATTATTTGTTAAACGCATGCTGGATGCATTTGTCAATAGAAGTCGATTCCTGCTTAGATAGTATTTTGTTTACTATCCAAGGATAGTAACGGAAATACGATGGTCGCCAGCCATTATATGACAGAGGCACGGGGTAGAAAAGAAAATGGTTTGATTGGAAGGAAATTTAGTTTCCGGAACCTTAGATGACAATAGTTAACCTTAGGTAAAAGTTACCTCTTCAACAAACCTGTAATCAGTGAAGTCTTGGTATTTTCTCTACCATATTACTCGTTGTGGTTTTATAGTTATACTTATATTACATACACATGTCTAAAATAATTGTTTTATAAATAAATGTTATATTGCGTTTTTCAGCGGTCATTAAAAGCGTTAAGTGTAAACATATAAAAGCCTAAGTATTTAAGTTGCTGGAATTCAGGACAGCTCACTGATCCCGCTGAAGTGAGTAGAGAATCCATGGATAAACACTCTCCGAGTACTCTCGAGCGATTTTATCAAAGGGTAAGACTGTGTGTCAGAGAACTTTCTCTCGTTTTTGTTGCGTCAGTGTGTCTTGTAAAATTTTAATATTGTTCAACGCCTATGAGGCAAGCGTAAAGTAAAATTCATTTCACTTTTGTTACCACTTTTTATTTTAAAATAGGTTGACGGCTGTTTTGATTAAGTAGATTAAGCTTGATTAAGAACTGATGGACGTTACTCTTATTCTTATGTCGTAGCGTATTTTTTAAATAATTGGACCCAGAACTTTGTAATTGCCACTAAAAACAAATGGGTAACTATTCAGTTCTTCTGTGATTCAAGCTCATTCCCGTTTGAAGTGGTATGTGCTAAATTCAGAATGTGTTAATGTTTAATAATTAAATATTACAATGAGAAAAGATTGGATTTAGAGGTTAACATTAAAGCTACAGATTTTGTTTTAAATTCGTTCACCAACACAAAACTCTTTCATAAGCGAGTACGCCATATTTTTATACCTCTTTCAATATATCCGAGCGAAGCCGAAAAAAATATTTCTAAAAACAGCACAACGATTTAATTTCATCATCTGTTCCAATTTATTTTCAATATAATATCTTCTCCCTGCCCTTTTCTCAATTGTTTATGTAGGCACAGTACGACCGTCCATACTGATTTTGGCTGTAGTCTTTTTACGGCCGGACGCCTGCCTGACGCCAACCCTCGTCGGGCATGTGTATGAAATATTAGTAGATTATCGAAATAATTAACTAATACTTCTTTTAACCATTTCCAACCAAGAACCTTCGAACCGACGACTATGTTGTGTGTCTCGCAGCCCGTACCCTTATCCATTATGTTATTGGCGCTTCAATATTATATACTAAAAGGAAAATATTTCCGAAGATGTCGAGAATCTATTCCATTGTTAAATGTCTTTACAAAATATATTCTGCTTTCAGTTCGTATGATTGTAAGAACGAGGATCCCATCCCAGTTGGGTTAGTAACGGAATGTGAGCTGAATGCGAACTGCGATAACTAAATCGAAGGTGTCCCTGCCCTATTCTTATCATGACAATGTAAGTAGTTAGATTTGGGATTCGAACTGATTTTTATAAACGTTTTATAGAAATATCTATTCTAAAAGTTATGTAATTCTATTTTTGTAAAATGTATTAAAAGGTCTCAAGGGACAGCTGCATCCTATTTAAAAGTAGCTGTCCATAGATTCACATACCTCCAGATACAACGTTCCATACAAATTCGACATTCAAAAGTGAAGCTCAATTTTTGCCGCGAATGGTTACCATCGTATGCATAGATATAGATACAACTGTTAATCAAAATAGAATTAAATTACAAAACATATTTTTACCAACACTTTTATAATATTTCGTCTTTTATATTTTGTTGTATTTTTAGCGTTAATATAATTTTGTAATTTAGTTGAAAATAATTTACGGCGTCGCATTGTTGCTGTTAAAATTTTATATTTAGTTGCGTATAAAATCTTAAAATTAATTATTTACTTGTGACATGTTATGTTCGTACACTTACTTATATTTCTTTGAGGTATGGTTTTTATTCGATATCATAGCACAAACCGAAACTTATTAAATTACAAACACGGAGATTTTGTATTCGTGTGGTGGGATACAAATGAGTTAGCTGGATTTTACTAAGTCGCCAATTGGCGACTTACGGTGGCTTCACTTTTGGTACCCGGATGCTCCATCTTGAGATATGTAACATCATTTTCCAAGCTAGAAAATTATTTAGAATGATTCGAGTTATTGGTAATCTGTGTCAAATATATGTTATTGGCAAAACATTGTCGTTACGTAAGGTATATAAGAGGTAAGGTATATGTATATAAGATACATAAAAGGTCCCATATCATTTTCTGTACCTCTGACAATGTGTGTGCAAAAATTAATGATGATAGGTTGAGTCGTTATAGAGTTAAAGCGTAACAAACAAACTCACATTCGCATTTATAATTAGCTAGGATATACCAACTATAGTTGTCTGAACACACTAGCACATTCGACGCCTATCGATTATTATATGATTTTAAATTATTTATCGAATAGAATAAGTCAAAGTTTCTATTTTTCAGACATAATAATGTAATTAATTATCCTGACATAACCTAGTAGCCAGGATTCTCAACCAGGAACTCGCTCTGTAGTATGTCTCCTGGACGTAAGACCGTGCGAGTTCAAATACATAAAACAATATTAAGGGCGATAAGAAGTACCCGTAACCGTCGAGCTTGTATGCGTAGATTATGGATGTAGAAGAAGCGATAGAGGTGTGCCAGGATCGCGCCAAATGGAAATCCATAATCTTTGTCTACCAAATCCAGAGGGATTACGGGCGTGGGCGTACATTTATTTATACCCAACCAGCTAAAGACAAAATTTTCACCACCAAAGTATTTAATTAAAAGTATAAATTTTCTTTATTGCAAGACAAAACAAAAATCGAAGCACCATAGTGAATAAAAAACCTAAAGGATAAAGGCTAATAAAATAATAACCTACAATTCGACTTGCTACAATATTTCCCACTAAGCAATCGTATTGTTAACTAGGTTATAACCGTACCGTACATTCGTAATTCCATCTAATCCCGGGCAGCAGGTGTCGACGTAAATTGACCGTCAAATTGACGGGGTGACGTTAGCAGTAGGCATTCATTGACACAATTTTCAAAGGAGTATAATATTGCTGACGACATCTTTAAATTGCAATCAACGTTTGTGACTTCCCAACCGAACCTTAGCATTTCATACGAGGGTTCATAGTATAAATCCCGGCCCAGCTAACTTAAAAATATGTTACAAAAGAATTACAGCATAAGAATTTATTGGCGCGTTAGTGATGATGATATAAAGAGATTTGGTTTTTTAAATTATCATCATCTCCTTGCCCTTTTCTCACTCTTGTGAGGTCGGCACAGCATGATTGTAGTCCATACTGTATAGGTTTTGGCTATAGTTTTTACGACCGGCCGCCTGCCTGACGCCAACCCTCCTTGGGAATAATTGTTTGAACATACATATGTCTTGTTTTATCAGTGTGATCAAAGACGATTCCGAGATAGTCAAATGTCGCGAGGACTATTATTGATCGGGCGCATCCCTTCTCAGTTAGTCAGGTTCTTCTTTAGCTGGTCGGTATTCATCTTCTGTGATAATAATCCTATTCTAATTTTCACCCCCGTAGAACGAGCGCACTCTTCCGTCTTCATGGAATTCCGCCAGTATCTTTTCTGTGTCGTAAGACGTCCGTGTTTACTCATTACACTACATTTCAGATGAGCAGGCAGCATGCGGTAGACATTCAACATAAAATTTACATCACATTTCGAACTATTTTCTCGTTGGTAGCATCGTCCAGTCTGTCAATAAATGAGCGATTTGATAATGCACACTACTTTTAGAAGCCCCCTTGTTGATTCGTAACAAATACAAATTTTTTCTTAGATGTTTGTATAATATAAACAAACTAATAATATTAAAAATACATTCTACGAAATAAATAAATTCAAAATAATTTGAGATACGTCTGCCTGTATGACAAACTGTCAAACTGACAGTAAATTAAATTATATCAAAATTATTAAACACGTAAGATTTTTATTATAATCTTTACAAAATTAGAAGCTCAGACTTAAATAATAAATTATAATATTTAAGATTACAAACAGGTTTATTTAACGAATGCTTTTAAAAGCTGTTTTAAATTAAGAGTATAGTTGCAAAATTAATACCTAACGAGATAATAAATTGTAACTGATCGCTGTCTGTACATAGAAAGTATTTGAGAAAAACTACTCTTGGGGGCTATACTACTATATAGTTTAAACGATCATATGTGATTATTAAACTGTGTTACAGTCATACCGTGTCGACCCCAGATACGCGGAAAAGGGCAGGGAGATGACGATGAGGATAATCATTTCGTTTAAGTAAAATTGCAGGGCGGGTGAAACCGCGGGGCACTGCTAGTAGTACATAAAATAATAATTGGCCGTCACGGGGCACACCCGGCATTTGAATAAATCATGGTGAATATTCGAATTTTTAATAAATAAAAACAAATAAAAAATCTAGCGTTAAACATTTAACCAGAATGATTTCATTATTAAAATCAATATATTTTACTTATTATTTTAAGTATGATAAATCAATAAGTAATAATTACAGAATATAGTTATTTATATACATTTGTACACTATATAGAAATTAATAGGGGCGCAAGGGAGTCGAGAACGGCAGCGTAGAGGGGGCATGAACGAGCGTCATGCCATTTGCCTTCACGCCATTATTTTTAGGGTTCCGTACAGAAAGAGTAACAAGGGAAACCTTTTACTAAGCCTCCGCTGTCCCTATGTCTTTGTCCTTGTCTGTCTGTTTGTCACCAGGCTGTATCTCATGAATCATGATAGTTAGTTAGACAGTTGAAATTTTCACAGATTATATATTTCTGGTGCCGCTATAAGAACAAATAAAGTGAACGCTAAAATCTGAATTAAATATGTATTTTATTCAGTTGGAGGAGAAACGTGGCGTCTATATTTAAATTTAATTAAACGACATCTAGTTACCAACATATTGAATCTTTTCCAATTGTGGATTATTTTATCGACAATTTCCTTGAACATGACACTTACACCTACTAGATGGCGCTGATGTGATTAGCAAAAATGTGATAAAAACACAAACGTAATACTTTCCAATCGTCGAGTCGGCGTAATTACTTTTATTGTTACCAAAGAGCAACATTTTTAGCGTATCCTATAATAAATTCGATTAAATAAATTACACGATTCTGTTTGATAAATCTTTAAATAGTGTGATCAATAGATGACGCTTTTGTCAAAGGCATTTTAAATCCACTTTCATATGTTATGACGTATAGATTAATTATTTTTCATTCAAAATTGCAATAATCAAGTTCAATTGTTAAATTATTATAGATAATACGGAACTTTGCGTGCGCGAGTCCGATTCGCAGTTGGCCGATTTTTGTACACATGGCGCTAACGGATTTTACTGCCGAGGCGCGCCCATAGATGTTTCACAAAACATCTTTGCACGAACGGGCCGATTCATCCAGTGAAATACCAGAACCCAGTCGTGAAGCGGGAGTGTTTAATGCTTCTGCAATTCGTCTGATGAGGGACGTGCGGGAGACACAGTGTCAGTCCTTTTTCTCTTCCCATCCTTTCTTACAAAGGATAGGATGGGAAGGGGAAGAGGATTGGACAGGGGAAGGGGGTCAATAGGAGAAGGAAAATCCTTTTTCCTGTCTAACCCCTCCTCTTTCTAGGTCAAAGTAGGCAACGCATCGAAACTCATTTGCTTCTTGCGGATGCCTATGGGTATTGGTTTTTGGTTTAGTTCGTTTGCCGCATTATCCCAATAAAAAACATTGTAGAACCGAGTTTTGGTTTTGACATTGATTTCTTTGCACTTGACATCATCAACGTCATCAGCGTTCGGCGCTGAAACGCCAGCACGTTTTGCTGCGACAAATACAAATTGATCTCTGAACTATACAATTTTCGACTTTATTTCCATAAAATAAAGTCTACGTAGAGGTCGTAAAAGTTCTGATTGAGGTAGCGTTCGCACAAACGTTCGGCATACACGTGTTCCCACAAAGATACTAATGAAGCTGAAATGTACGATTTTCAATCTAAAACGTAAGGTTTTAAGGTATGCTTTGTATGAAAATTTACTTTGTTACGTCGCTATTTTAGATGTCAAATGAGGCGGGAACAGTGTAGGTTGTTAGAAAAATAAAATGGAGCCAATTTGCCCACAGAACCGTTTACGTCGCAAAACGATCACGTGGTTGGAATTCACGGCAATTAACCTATTGTGTTACCATAATACTAACCCAATATTTGTAGGGCGTTTCGCCTTGACTTCTCAACACCTACGCAGTCGAC
Source organism: Papilio glaucus (assembly GCA_000931545.1). NCBI lineage: Eukaryota > Metazoa > Arthropoda > Insecta > Lepidoptera > Papilionidae > Papilio > Papilio glaucus. The sequence continues at coordinate 4,442 of JWHW01015409.1, read as the reverse complement.
AAATTTAAAGGTGAAATATAAAAATAATTGAGTTAATTAAAAGAAATTCCATTGCGTATTTCATTAAATTTGGGGTAGATTAGATAGTATTTGTTTATTCGAATTATTGAGAGCATCGAGCGTCGCAGCGTACACTTGTAATATATCTTGTTTGGTCTAGAATTTTTCATATAAAAGGCATCGACACAATACTGTCATACTAAAATGACACCCAGACTCAGACATGTTCATGCACTCAAATGTTTGTCCTTAGTGGGAATTGAACCCACGACCTGCGGCGTGAAAATTATTTAAATTCAAAATTTTTATTTTACTAACCACGCCTACCGGCCATTCAAATATCCATGGTCTTGAAATGCTAATAATTTTTGCGATACAATATTTTACCGCTACCGATCTGCTACTGACCTGTTGAACCAACATTATTTTTCATAGTCATTGTTTTAATTTTGAATATGTATTCGAACAAACTTAAGTACAAACGCTTTCTAGAAGATTAGCCTAACAATATGTCAAGGAGGTGAGGACGCCAATAAGATGTGCGAGTTTGCGAATTTTACGAAAAATCTTTCGAGATTTCGAGAGATTCTTCTGCAATCTTTGAAAAAGTATGAACGTTTATCGAAGGAAAGAGATATTGTCATATCTTTCGAATTAAACTTGAAGCCAGAAACTTGCAGCGTTGACTTAGAGTTGAGGTTCTCTAGTTGAAATTAATTATGAAACATGGGCATGTCGTCAGTAAACTGTTTCTTTTATTTTAACTACATTCTCATGCTAAAGAAAAAATAATTCGTTTAACTAAGAATGTGCCGACCGCTTAGAATTTGCCTAGCCCGATTATAAAGGGCCTACTCTTACATTCGGTCGATGACATATACCTATATATAGATATGATTATATGAAAATCGCACTCGACTGCTCCCGTCCTATCCTCTCAGCGGGAACCCGCGTCGACAGTACCCCTAGTTATAGACTTACCTTGGCTGACACCGACATCAAAAATAAATATGATTAAGAATTGATTCTTATGTTTAACTAGCTGTGCCCCGCGGTTTCACCCGCCCTGCAATTTTACTCAAACGAAATAATATTACCGAAATAAACGAAGATATGACGGAACGCCTCATTCTCAATTTATCTCAAATTAGGAAATCTACTTCTAGGGCCAACAACAAACCAGGGAAGAACGCAAAAATCCGGACGGTAAAAGTTGTCTTGGCATGATTTACGATCGTTTATCAAACTAGACGGAGGAGCCACGTGCCCACGATCCTTGCCTCATACACAGTCGTTTTAACACAATACGAGAACACCGTCAATGTAGTTAAAGTCAATTAAATACGCTTTAATAAGAATAACTCAAAAAAAACTTGATCTATATGGGAATACATGATAACAACGATCTTCAAACAAATAAATATAATAAATAAAAGTAACACATCGCCCAGTTATATTTTTAAACTATCTGTCAGAACGGTACAGTGTTAAAGGCAATTATAATCTACATTTAATACCTATTCCTTTACCTTTTAAGTTACGGAAACTTATTGTATATGGATTGAAATTTATCTTAAAATAATTCAGTCGACTGCCCTTATAACTTATTTTTAATATCTTTCTAACAGAGCTGTAGTTTCGTTAATGGCGGCATAGATGGAGCTAGTAGTATTTTAAAACGCGGTATCGAGTAATTATGTCGTCGGATAAGGATGCCGCTCCCCCGGCAAGCTAACCGTGGTCACTTAATATCAGGTGAACTGTATAGTAAATCTATAAAACTATTTTTATAACAACTACTCGCACTTCATAAGTCCGAGTGGTAAATATAAAATAATAAGTATATTAATATTTCATTATTATCTAATAATAAATCCACCATGTAGAATAGGCCCCCGATTTATACTGTAGGTCTGTGTAGGTTACGGATTCGAATTGGAATCTCAGACATATGTCATCCCCACTCCTTTAAAAAATGTCTTACCTTAGAACTCTCGGAGTGGAGGCCCTTATTCCTGCAGTGGGGAAACGTACTAAAAAAGGCTGATTATTATAAATCATGCGTTTTCTTATGAATCATTGTGATGCGTATATGTGCCGTACGTAATCTCTCTTATCTTTAGGGCCTTTGCAAGTTTGCGCGCCACGTTTTTTGTGCGCGTGGACGATGCGCGTTGAACGCGATTAGAACGCCTAGCGAATGCAAGACCATCGAAGCGTTGTGACTTTGTATCGCCACAATCGCGCAGAGATTATTGACGTGGCATGTATATGTGCGAACGCACCCACCCCACCACCTATTAATTAAATTATTTACCACTCGACTGTTGAGGTGCGAGCAGTATGTTCAAAAAATGTTTTATAGATAAACTATACAGTTCACCTGATATTAAGTGACCACGATAAGCTCGCCGGGGGAGCAGCATGCCTATCCGACGACATAGTTACTCGATACCGCGTTTTAAAATACTACTACCGCCATCTATGTCACCATTAACGAAACTGCGGCTTTGCTTGTAAAATATATTAATGAAATGTTTTGTTTATGTGAAAATATAACTGTATAATTTTAAAATTATATTTGACGACGTTTAGAACGTCCCATTTTTTTAGCTTGCCACGTCCTTGTCACGTTCTCGGCTCCGTGACTTATGTTCATTCGTATACAATTTCTAATAAACGATGTTTCCCGTACGGGTAAAATCCCGTTACGTATGCATTGTGCTTTATGCTTTATTATAACATAATTATCAATAACATAAAAAAAAAACATATTGTTTTATATCAGTATTATGGATTTAGTTTATCGTAATAATCTGAAAAATAATATTTTAGTAATTTAAAATTAACTATATGAAAAACATGTATGTATAAATAACAATCATACATATTATGTAACAAATTTTTCTAAACAAAATAGTTGCCCAATTTCAAAAATTGTTGGCAGCGGTGGGATTCGAACCCACGCCTCCGAAGAGACTGGTGCCTTAAACCAGCGCCTTAGACCGCTCGGCCACGCTACCTCGTGCTTGACGTATTGAAATTATGGCTTAGCATAAGTCACCATGTTTAACGTCTAAGGAAGTATCGTAAAGTATGACAAAATTAACTAGCAAGGTATTATGGCAATACGAAATCGAACACAAATAGAATGTAACGGTATCGTATAGTGTTCCATCTAGCAAATAAATTGAACTGTTGTTTTATTTGAGACACTTATAATGACCCAAACAAGATAGAGGTATCTCACATATAGATTGGTAAATACAATGCAGTGCACATGGACATATGTATTATATATTTAGCACATGATTTCTTCGTAATAAGTTAGACGTGCCCTGGGCACACTCGGAAGGCAGTTTAATTGAAAAATTAATAAATTTTTCCTCCATTATTGGCTTCTCGTGGTTGGTTTAGTATGCTTTTATTGGACTAGCTCATTACCACTTCAGTTTATTACTTTTTGTCATACTCTATAGTTGAATGTTGAATGTACCGTAATATGTTATCGATTGAACCAGGCGTCCACCGCTGGACTCTCCATTCATCGTCACAATCACCTCGTAGATATCTCAATATCTTACTAAACCTCTGAATAAGCTTTGTCAAAGACGAATAGCGATACGATATGCACCTAAAAACCTATTACAGAGATCTGTAAACAGACGAAGAAAGCATTGATAAAGAAAGTAGTATAAACAAATTTGATTTTTAAATAAATTTATAAGTCAACTGTAATATGTTAACGGGTTTGTGTAACGTCATATTTAATATATTATTTACTTACTCAGGACTCAGGTCTGGTAAAAAGACCCACTCGTCTCATATTTTACTTGCGCGATTCTTTATTAGGGTTGTCGATTTCCTAAAAATCATAATTTGTTTATATTTAACAATTTTAACAACAATAACTATTGTAGGCACCTTTAAATATTCTTCTTATGTCATTTTTAATTTTCAATAATTATCTTAAAACTAATTTGTAAAATCATAATTTTGCAATAGAACTACTTGTAGGACGGTAACATAACCCTACAACTTATCTGACGTTTCAAATGCATGCACAATACAAGAGGAAAGATATATGTGTTTGTATTGGGTAAACTGTGACAATAATGATCTGATAATAATAATTATCTTTAGCATTAGAAAGGAGCATTATATCTGGATAAAAGCGTGTGGCATATTTTTCATTATTGTCTTTCTATATTGAAATTCAATTAAATTTACACTTTGTCACAGTCCGAACGTGAACTGCGCAGTTAAAGCTGCAACTTAGTAACGCAAGCAAAATATCTGTACACAATTTGCTGATTTTATTTCGACAGTTTATAAACTTCCGAGAAATGACACGTGATGTTGATTTTTATCTACGTAAGAATAATCGAATATGTGTGTTCAGGCTTAGCCTTTTATAATATTGTTTATATAGTGGTTATCGA
>JWHW01015381.1:201154-215851 GCA_000931545.1 Papilio glaucus | reverse complement strand
ATTCATACACCATTCGCAATATTCTGTGGTAACTTTTCGATTATATAACTAATATTATTAAAGAAAATATCTTAACGAGTTATTCGACATTACTTCTAAGTTATGACTATTTACACACAGTGAAAGCACTTGTCTATACTACACAGATTTTATAAGTAAAATGTAAATAAAAAAAGTAAATTGAGAGTGTTTGTAGTGTGTATATAAACCTTAAAAGGTCACAACTTAACATCATGAACTTGTTGTTTTGTGGAGCTTAAGGGATTGAGGGTCCAACCTACTCGTGTTTATGTCTGCCACAGGGAGGAGATATGGATGGATTAATAGTCTAATGCGAGTACCGTGTACTGTTATTTCGACGAAATACTAGTGACTGAGAATTTGTGTAAGGCAAATTTGACACTGCTGTTTTTTTTATAAAATGTGAATAAAGTTGCTTAATAATCATTTAAAATAAGCATACCCTTGTGTTGTGAAAAAAAAACATGATGTAAAACGAGCACAAATGTACTTAAATATATAAAATTCTTAGTATATTTTCAAAAAATCGTTTCGCTTTTGCGTCGCCTTATATACGTACATAAGTAATACATTATTTTGCCTTATAAACATATTATTATGCACATACATACAATATCATATCTACTAAATGTATATAGTATCCAATATTATATTCATAATGGAAACGCATCCCAAAGGAAGGCGGTATTAAGAGCATCTGCAACATCTAAGCATACAAGCATGTATGCTAAGATGTATGAATGTATACAAGAAGTAGAGACAAGGGGAGAGAGAGAGATGCGCCAAATGTAAACCCATATAGTCAGCCTACCACTCTGGTTATTTATAAAAGCCTGATTGTTAAGTTTTTGGTTTTCTCGCCTTGTTTTTAATATTAACAAGATACGACGTAGTAAAAGAGGTTAATAATTAGCATCTAAGTGATATCTAATGAAGCCCTTATGAACAATCTTTATTGAGTACATTCACGAAGAAAATTGTTCTTTGAATGGTCGTCTCGTCCTAGTTAATAGGCTTATTTTCAAGTAATGTTATTCATGACGTCTAAGGACTTGTAAATGATATTATGATTGAGGCTTTGATATTATGTTTGTGACCTTTGATGTAAAATGAACTCTAGTCTCATATTTATTTATTCTTTCTAATTTTGATTAAAACATTTGATAAGATTATTATCTAAGCTCTACTGATGACATTTAAGATTAATAAAAATAACAATTTTACAAGGTGTTTTCATAGTCATAATTAATTTGGATAGATGTATTTTTATTTCAATTTATTATGATACAAAAGAAAGCATACAATTTGAAATTAAAGTATCTTAAAACCTTTATTATTTTGTAGCGATCATGTCACGTACAAGTCATCAGTTATTTTTAAACCTTTCCAGAGAACTAAGAACCATTTGGTGTCAAGTGACCACATTTTACTAACATTTTGGGACGCCAATTAAAAGAGCTAGGCGTTCAAATGACCTACAGTTCCTAAACGTTACAATGCAAATATACTGCGATATATATCGATAGAGAGTGAGAAGCTTTTATACGTATTCTGGCGGTAATACAGAATGTTATTAGAGTATTGATTTCGCTTAATTACGGCTACGGATGGCTGTAATTAAAATGTATACGCGGAGTTTTGAATTTGATACCGATTCCTAATCAACGTAATAATACCTTTCATTAATTATTATTTAGCCCCTTTGCAAATAACCCGGGTAACATTGTTCTGTGGCCGATATCCTACTCTACAATTGCTCAATACTGACGGCGTTTAATTTCAGTTTCAAAATTGCAGGAATCTCAGGGAATATTATTCAAGAATGCAAAGCTCTGATTGCGGCTTGTATAACGTTGTGCCGTCTTTGTTGCATTTAAATTGAATACCTTAATGAAACTAGCAATGAAGATGAATATAAAACGAATTTATAAAATATTTATTACTTATGCACCTCTTTATCAACTACTGCACGCATTCCTTTCTCATTTCTCACGCTTGAAATTTTGATTCCGCGTGTAATAACTTTGAATTATAGGCAATGATATAACTATAGAAAAGTAAAAGTATTCCAAAGCAGTGACAGCAACATTCACACATGTCAAAAGGTGTAAAAAGGATAGTGTAATTAAAATAAGAAAAAAGAGGGCAGCTAGAGTTTGTTACTGAAGCGTAAATGTAAACATATGTATGACGTAATCCATAGAATAAGCGTCCCAATATCTGATAATTTTTGCATTATCATATCATTGATTATAGGTAACACATCAAAAATTTATTATTGTTAAAACATGACACCATGGAAACCAATGAAGGTTTTACGTACGTAGGGAACATTTTAAGAAAAGGGATAAAAGGTAAGTACCTAATATTATTTTCTGTACCCCTCACAATGCCTGTGGAAATGTTTATAATGATCAGTTGAGACGTTAAGGAATTAACTGGCTCTTGCACAGGAATACGGCAGAAAGGCATTTACCGCTATGGTTCAGTTACATTACGAGATAGATTTGTACCTGGAACATTTTACTATCATAGACAACATAGATTTGGTCATTCATTTAATAATTTACACCTCTCATTAGACCTTTATGAAATTCTCTGCTATAGTATGCATGCATATTAACCTTCCCCTTGGATCAATCTCTCTGTTGATGAAAACCACATTTAAATCCGTTGCGTAGTTCTAGAATCTAGAGTGAAAGATCGAGGGAGGGCAGCGGAAACGACTTTGTTTTATCCCATGTAAAGATTTGTAGGTATAAATACTTTTAATACATATGTATGTGTTCATAAATAAAACACAACGTTTACAGATATAAAATTAAAAATTAGTTTACAATAGTGTCTAAGCATGTTCATTTTTGTGTGAATAAACGCTCAATGTCAAGTCAATCAATACTTGTGCAATAGCGCCAAATGTTAGTTTTATAATATATAACAATTAGCCAGGGATTCAACATATTTCAAACTTGCAACGAAAGGAATAAAATGTATTTTAGAGATGTTATAACATAACATTTCAACTAATTTAAACTTCCGAACTTTGTGGCACTTTGGATTGAAATTGACTCTAAATTATTTCAAGGATTCTCACTCCCCAATCTACGGAATTAAGCTGTAATTGTAGGAAACTTACCGCTACTACAAATCATTTTTGTTATAACAATGAAAAGTTTTATATATTAAATAAAATAAAGAAAATTTTGAAAGTATTGTTTATTATTATTTTATTAAATAAGCCTGTTACTATTAGAAAACATGCAAAATACGCGCTATAATTATAGTAGTTACGGAAAAGTTTCACCTACTACTACTAGTACTACTACTCTAGAAGTGACGTTCACTATATTATTACACTAGCAACCCGCCCAAGCTTCGCCTTAGATAGATAGACAAGTTGTAAAAATAAATTTAGTTTAGTGGTGGAGCGGAAGCTGGGATTTCTATACATCCTCGAGCGCGTTCGATTTCTTGTAGACCGTTTCCCTACCGCAAAAAGTAAAAATGTAATCTATCGTTTTTACCTACCTAATCTTCAAAATCCAATAGGTCCGCATGCCGCTCGAGGATGTACAACTTTAGCATCGTCGGCTCCCGTATAGGTAGGTTACTCGCTGACAGAAGAGCTTTTTAAAATCGAAGAAAAGAATCGAATTTAAAAAAGATTTTTTAAAATCGGTTAAATAGTTTTAGAGTTTACTCGGAACAAACAAACAATGCAATCTTTTCTCTTTATATTATAAAGATAAGTACCGTGGGTTTACACTGCCGAAAACATTGACATTAAACATATTGTTATCTCAGTTTTTTCCAGAGAAAGATAGAGAGAAAGCTTGTTTCGATATACGATTTAACGCCAGTGCAAATCCACGGTAAAATATACAAAAAGCAACGCACACACACAAAGTTCTTTATCCTAGCAACTTGTAACACAGGATTCAACCCACGTCCGCAGTAATGAGGCGGAAACGACTCGTCTTGACGGGCCCAATGTTTTCCGCAGTGTTAATGTTTGATCAGTATCGTCGACTGACCTACTTAGTATACTTAGCAGTTATTATCGTTGCGAGAATAGACAAAATATTTTCTTAAAACATCTACATCAGAAACAAACATTTACGCCTGCAACCTAAAGTGGCAAGCAGAGATACAGGCAATTTGCCACGGTCCTGACAGACTTCTCCTGTTTATTCTACAACTCTACATCTACGCATACATTCACGACAGTACGGTACTTTTAATTTTGTTAAGTTAGTAAGTAGTTAAGTTTTTTTTAAAATTTTAATTTTGTATTTTCATATTAAAAATATTAGTAGATTATTGAAAATAATTTACTAATATACCTTTTAACCATTCCAAGTAAGCTTTAAAGCTTGTGCTAGGCAGTCCGTACCCCTTACCATTATACTATTGGCGCTAAGACCAATAAAACAAAACCAAGCCTAGGACGTACCCTATCGACGCTGCTACGCACTTATATTACAAAGATTAAATCATCATGATCATCATCTATTAATATCAAAATCGTAGGCTAGTTACTAGAGAGCCTTTTAGCAATTTTGAGTTTAGTTATATATGACAGTAGGATCGCACCAATTTTATTTAACCTACATTATGACCTCAAAGAAAAGGGGATAAATGTCCATCCCTATGCCTTTTTTATTATAAAACATATGTGCCACAAGATATCTTACACGATTTGTATGCAATAAGATCGCTTTTTTCTACTCTTCCGTAACGATGTAACATGTCTTTATTTCTTGTTGAATGTTTGAGTTTGTTTCAGTAGGGTAAATCCATTTATAAGGGATAAAATTTAATTACTATTATGGATATGAATTAGAAATCTTTTATGAACGTAACACCATTACGACGTGGTACTTGTCCTGTTTTTAAATCCTACATATTAAAGTAGAAAATCCATGTCGAGTAATTTAAGTACATCATTACGTTTGTATGTTAAAAATAAAAATCCTTGCCTATATACCTTTCATTTAGTAAAGTATATATATAAGTATATTTAGCCACGGTAAATCCACGCTTGCAGAGTGGTTAAATATTACGAACAAAACTATTAAATACTTTAGGCGTTCAATTTTAAGTGCGAAGAGATTAATTAGATAATTAATTCAATGCATTGATGCGCCTAGCGTTCATATTGATGACGTAAGTTCGTGACATTAAACATTCAGTACCATTAGCAACACCATCTTGTTTGCTGATATTATTGTTATTGTCGGCAACTTTGTTTTAAAATGAGTAGGAAAATACTTTACAGTCGTGCTCATGAAGTACTATTGTTAAGTATAGGGAGTAATGATACGACCGCTTGCTTAGTGCAGACTGTGGGCGCAGCCGCCTGTTCATGTACAAGCATAGTACAAGTGTTTACAACTGCTATTTAGGAAAAACCAGACAACTTCACAACTGATGACGGATATTGAAAATTAGAGAATGAGGTTCAAATAATCTTTACCAAAACATAATACAACAATTAGGTGATGAATGACTAACTAGTAACAAACACATGTTGATATAAAAATATTAACCTCCTAACCAACTCAGTATAAATTCTTCATCACAGCATTGGATTCAGGTATTGTGGTTTTGTATAAACTATTACTATTTAGTACATAAATAATTTTGCACCCGGTACCTCGGACTTTAGATAATAAAACACACACGATAGTGGGTAATAAAATTATTAACTGTACGTGACTTTCGAAGCGACTTATTCCAATAAACTGCCAACATTTCACTACCATGTCGAAATTACAAAACTCTAAACTATTCAAGCCTAACGATGTCAAGCATTTCAGTGTCGTAAATCACGCACCGCAGAATCCTCGTCTTGTTGAATAGCTTGATAAATATTTTATTCTGTAGCCAGCTAGAGCCATCAACGTTCTATCGAGCGATCCTACTAAATTCCTGTATTTTCGTTTGAGATATACAGTTTTGAATTCTTGGATTGTTATAAAACGATTATTCAATTTTGTTACATGAAAATAATTTGTTGACCGTAATACTGTAATACCGTAAATATTTTTGTTTTAAATGTATACATATTGATTGGTCGAATATAATATATCACTTTTATTTATTAATATACATTTCAAGATTATTTGTTAAGGGCAGACAGGGCACGGCGGAGCTTTAATCGATGGTGCGAAAGAAGATCAGGTCAAGTGTCAAACGGGCTTAGATCGCGGAGCAGCCACCTCGTACTCTTTTTTCGGGTTCAGTGAACTATTCCGTTACCAAATTTCTTATGGTATATTGATATTTATAGTTAATTGTAGTATATCATACAAGCGTATACAAAATTCTAAATATCACATGAATTTTTCTTTTATTTCGTTGCGTAGTGGAGAAAACGTACTATTTGAAATTTATACACAATATTTTTTTGCTGAGCTTTATATCCATGTCCTTCGCAATAATCTTAAAGTGCCAGTGCTTTTGAGAAGGGTAGGGTAGGGTCTAAACAACAGGTGCAAAAATCGTATTGATTTTTTACTTGGAGGTGTAGGCGAAGTTTTGTATATTTTGTAAAACTTAGACTGGACTTACGAGAGTAATTTTGATTGAGTCGAATAATTTCTTCGCTTACGCGTTGTCCTAGACGAACGACAAATGCGGCAGTACAGCAGATATCAAGCAGTATTTGTATATATTTGTGACCTATGATGCCGCCATTATCAGTCGCGAGTTAGTATTGGTCGCATCATGTCGCATGATATAGCGATTCTATGACAATTCAACTTTATTTTGCCTTTGTAGATTAATTAATTCGCGCTGTTCTTTATCTCCCTTTAACTCTCTCTTTCCTTAAGTCATTGTTGCTGACGACGGTAACCATTCTATGACGTCTTTTACTGTATTCTTTCATTTGGTAAATGAAACACGTACAAAAATTTAAATCATCATATTCCATTATATATAACTAAATCAGAGATAGGCTTTATGTATATGTTTTAAATTGATTTGTAATAAGATCCAATTTGATAAAAACTCATTAAAACATACTTCCATACATTGAAAAGGCTGTTTATGATGTATTTCGCAATTCCATTGAGGTTTCATTAGTGTCGAGGATTTCTTCAAAATATTTGCCGAAGTGGAATACATTTGTAATTCAAAATATCTTTATCATTTTCCTCAGGCTTATGGAGAAAATGAAAACCATTATTACATTTCTTGTTCGCTTCCAGTTTTTATATTTTTAATCCAACATTTTATTATGATCGCGTATATTAAGGGAATCTATTTATAAGTGGTAATAAAGGTTCTTTATTAAGGAAAAAAAGGTAATTAGATAAGGACAGGGATAGTGCCATAAATAACATTATTCTGTATATGAAAATTGAAGATAAATGAATCACATGGGTAATTTGACGGGAACAACCACACTTCTATAAAGGGGGTGATGTAAAAGTATTTATTACGTCTGCGTTACTTTTGATGAGTGAGGTGCCGTAGGTGCATCAGTAGGCGTTATTTGCTTTTATGATATCTTACAAATAGTGTTCGGGATCAAGCATAATAAGGTGGATACAGTGCTGGATTTTCTAATCAATTTATTTGAGAAATGTTCAAGATAAATAATACTTTCCAATTATTTGTAAATGCTCAAACTTCTTGCAGCCGCTGTAAAATGTTCAGTGACCCGGCGTTATTTTATTATGTAATAAATGTCAAGGCGCGCTGCGTCTGGCAGTGGCGCGGTGTCTGCAGCTAATTACGCTACTTCGGTTATACAATTACACGCACAATTTAACTCATTGTATAAGGTGAAAATTCGATGAAAAAAAATATGTCCCTGTTCTTATTCTTTATTTATTTCTTATTCCTCGTCTGCTACAGGAAAATTTTCAGTTAGCTGACGAGAAATTTTAGAATTAGCATACGACATAATGCAATTCATCCGGGGGACTTCTGGTATATTATTTATTACGCTATTATAAAATTGATAGTGGTAACATTATTGAGAAGCGTGTATTATTTTAGTTGGAAATAGATATTCATACCTTAATATTAAGCGAGTAATTGTTGTATATTTCGGCTATTTTGGAAACGGGTCTCACTATTAGGATGAAATTATTAAATTTATTTTTTAATCTATTTATAATAGACGGTGATCATTTATATTAAGTGACGTGCTGCTCGTTTGCGCCCTTATGCTATAAAATTATGATGAAATGTTTTTCAAAACTTAAAGAAATCAATACTGAAAGCGAAATGTTCGTTTAAAATCGTACTAAAATCATTTTTATTAAAATTCCAGTGAAAGAACAAAATTGTTTCTAACATTTCCACGATGTTAACCGAAAAGATGTAACGAAGTCTACAGTTTGCCCGCTTTTTGTATAATTGAATAAAGTGCGCTCACAGCGGCGACTTGATATATTCTGACATTTTGCTCTTTGCGCTATATTTCAGTTGGATGGTGTTTTTAATGTTCAAACAGTTTGTTAAAGACCTGGCTACGTGTTTTAGCACGCTTATATTTGCTTTCACTAGTATCAATGTAATGGACACTTTTAAACTTGATTCACCCACTTCAAAAGGTCAAATTAAATTGAACCTTTGCAAGGGCCGATGATAATAGATTTTTCAATATTTAGGTACGAATAAAATCATCGGGATCACGATAAAATAGTATTTCACATTAAGATGAAGAACAACGCCACCTAGTTACAAATTAAAATAATAATACGTAAAAAGAACGTTAGTTTTATAACAATGGCTTATTTTTACCGACTAATCTAAAAATTAGTGACCATCGTTATCCAGCAACAACACGGTAGAGTTACATATCATTTGTCAGGCTTTGTGGGTGAAAAGAGAAGAGAATTAGGAAAAGAAGGGAAAGGAAGCGTATGGCACCTAATATGACATGAAACGTAAAATAAATACTATTTTACACCGGTATTATGTGAGATTATTTTTTCGGTGGAGTCGACTTTGTTAATATAAATCAAGAGCTTGAATGCAAAAAAGAGAGGCGGCCTTAAATATTCGCGTGTGGAATATTCCAGTAATTCTATTCAGTTACATATTTGATGCGGGAGGCTGACGAAATTTTCTGAAGCACATACCTTTGGGGACGAGATTTTGTTAAACGCTCGCATATTTCGAGAGCCTGCCATTTCTAGGAAGACAACGACTACATTCATAAATTAACGTAATTAAATGAAAGTTCCTAGCTAAAATAAGTCTTCATGTCTTTTATTTCGAGTATCATACTTTTTTTGTTCTTATTTCTTCTATATTCTTGTCCCTGACTAAACTAATTTCAAATTACTAACTCCTACCTCCAGTAACTGGGGAAGCAACAAAAGAAATTTTATATGTAAAGGACCTCTGAAACATGTTCTGCCTATGTAGCGTTAAATTACGTGAATGCTTACAACTTGAACTTTGTGTAAGCATCATAAAAGTTGTCAAACCGTAGGCTTTACATGTTACAATTTTATTAAAACCGCGCAATACGGCGAATGACAACATTTTAAAATTGCTGACGTTGGCGGAAATTGTGCTGCGCGAGTAGCCGGTTGTGACATTTCACGCGCAATTACGTCACTAACATACCCGCCCGAATCTGTATATGTATGTATGTAAATGTCACCGATGAACTTTGAAATTCGACATTATACAATGGGACTAGGTATATAAGCTGTCAGCAAATTGTGAACTAAACAAATCTTTTAAAAATCCTAAAGTGTAAACTAATCTTTTGCTTGCATTATTACATTAAATTTTAAGTTAGAATTGAAGATATGAAAATAATATCTTAAAAAGATGTTTATCAAAGAAAAAATTGGTTTATTGCGATTGACATACGACAAATTGTCAGTGATGGTTAAGTTCATAATTTGCCTTCAGTTTATAATGTCTATGTTAATGTGTTGCTTTTTCGAGCACATGGAAAAAAAAACAATGATCTACTAAATTTCTGTCTGCTGAGCGGATTATTATGTCCAATTAATTCAATAGTATCAAAACATTTTGCAAAAAGTTTTATTAAAATAAAACATCATTTAGGTTACAAGCCTTTTCAGGGACCTCGTAACCCTCTACAAAAGTTACATCACAATCTTAATGGTTTAGGAACGGACAAACAAACAAACATACAAACATTAATTTTCATTTTAATATGTTTTTTCGATATAAGGAGCGTTTACTTAATTACAAAATCTTCCGCAGCACCGTATTAGTACCTCGCTTTAAGATATTAATTAACTTACTTTTATCATAGGAATTAGGCCATTAGCCGAAGTCGCCTCTTAAGCCGTAAGCCATAATGTTTCCATAGTTTATATTACTTGGTTACATTAACAGATGCCACGATGACAAGTATTTATGACAGTCGTCGTATGTTATTACTGATATTGTTCATTCTTTCGCTATAAACAGGGTTCACTGAAATGTTTATTATAATTTTTTATGTTTTTTTCCATGATGTTAAATACATTTCTTATTTGCTTTTTCTTCTTAAAGTACCTCTCCGCTTAGCGGAGGTTGGCAGTAGGTTCACCATATTTTACTGTATCTTTTGCGAGTCGAAACGGTTTGGCATTCGCAATTCCGGTACGCTCTCTAATATTTTTCATGTTGTAATAAAATAAAAAACAAAGACATATTCTAAATGTATGAGATTCTTAGAGTAAGGACGGTCACATGTGGCTTGATGAAAAATTCAGAATAAAACATTATCTTTAAGTGCTTTCAGTATCTAATGATGTGTCATTGTGTGGTATATGTACATTTTTTGTATATGTTAGATTATGTCTTGGAGGTCTACATGCATATACATTTTGAAAATAGGTATTTCTTTTACATAGTCATTTGTAGCCATTGAGATTAATTTCAATAACTTGCTTGGGATCATTCGAGGTGTTGAGTTTTCTCATATTTTACAAAAATATAATTGTAAGCTTAGACGTAATTTTGGGGGATAGTAATAGTGTGTAAAATGTCTGCTACACTTCATAAATTCAAGCCTACTTCAATCCTGGTTACTAGAAAACATAGCTTTATCGTCTTTTGTTTCAATATAGATAATTTCTACGAAATATGAAGCCGTAAATTACATTTAAAGTGGTTTTGTATTTTGAGAATATATTTGTTATTACAAAACCAATTATTTATCAATAACGTTCACCTATTATAATTGAATAATTTAATTTTAATTTTAAATTTTAAATTTAATTGAATAATCCTGTGGAGATAACACTAGAGAATGTAGATATATATTTATGAAGTATTCAATACAGTGAATTCCATAACCTTAATTAAACTTATTTCAAATTTAATTTATTCATGATTTAGAAGTATTTGAAAATGCAATATTTATTTAATGAAAAATAAACCAACAAAATATATACATTTATTACAAAATTGAATTTTGTCACATTGCTAAGAAAAAGGAAATAATAAAAGAGAATAAGAAATTTAATTGTGCGACATAAACAAATCCCTTTTTACGAATCTGGAAATCCCGGAATGAAGCGAGCACGGAAAGAAAATATTTGCAATTCACTTTTAATAAAAGTAAAAAAGGGTTGAGCGTAGATAGCAATGAGCCATATCTCAGCAATTGATAGTTTTGTTCTCACGCATCCGAAAAAAGATATCAGAAATTCATCGAAATGTAGTTTACAATAATAGTTTCTGAGTTTTGGAAATGGAATAATAATCTAGAATAAATCTACTTCGGTAAGACTTATTAAAACTACCTAAGTTTGGAGATTCAGTCTGCCGATTTCATTTTCACAACTCTATGTTAGATAAGTATTCCTGTAATCCGAGTTTCAAACGTTATATAGATGAAATGTTTTAATCCAGTTTGGTTTAAGTTGCAATTCACAGGCATAAAAGAATTAAAAAGGGATATTGTACAATTTTTTAACAATTTACTGGTAACAAAAATTTGAAAACTATTTAGTGTTTTACATATTATTGATCGATTGTCTCGATGCGATCTGTTTATATCTAGACATATTACAAACTGCCAGCGGATTGTGAACAGAACGAATCATTGACATTTAAAAATTTTCAATTCCGATTGATAGTTAGATTTCTGAGATTAGTGCGTTTGTACGCACTAATCTCAGAAACAATATACAAACACATACAAACACTTCAGCTTTATTATATTCAGATAAATAATTCAAAGAGAAGAAATTTGAGTTGTTTACTGCGTTAGCATGAAATTAAAGATATATATTACATTGTCGATTTACATCATAACGCGTGGGAGGTATCCTAGGAAAAATAAGTCAAAATATAATCAAATTACAAATCATTTGAAAGTTATAAAAAATATTTGTCAAGGAAGGAAAATACTTGTTTTTTTGGTGACAGAAAGCATTTGGAATTAAGTGAGACAGAAAAAGCAACGAAGCAACATTCGCTTGTGAATCGTTCACACGTCGTCAACAAACAGTCGATTCCGGGAAGTGGGAGTAAACGTGGAATATGAAAATCGACAAACTGGAACCGGAATCGGGAAGTGTGAAGATTTTGTATTGTTCTCGCTCGAGTGAACTTGCTTCTAGCAGAATGAATAGTTTATACATTTTATTTGGATATCTTCAAAATATACACATATTATAAACCCGATACTCGCTAAATTGTCTTTCTATCGGATATTTTTACAGTGGTAGAGCATCTGTTGCACGAATGGGCCGCCTCAACCGATGAATTACCACGACCTCACAGAAGACAGGCGTGAAGTAGAAGTATTCTGCGTATCGTCTGATGAGTATGGTGCCGAAGGCCCGATTTCAGTCCTCTTGCCCTTCCCATCGTTTCCTTATAAGATAGGATGGGATGGGGATCAAGATCGGACGGGGAGAGGATAAATGGTGACAAGGAATATTCTTTTACTGTCTATCCCATCCTCTTGTCTGTTAAAGGTCAACACATCTGGGACTTATTTGCGTGTTGCGTATGCCTATGGGTAGCGGTCAATTAACATCAGGTGACGCGCTTACTGGTTTGCCACATGGTTCCATAAAAATAAAACCAAAACCAATTCAGAATTAAAACAGTTTTAAATTTATAAATTATTATATACAATGAGATATGTTCGAGGAAAATTCATCTTTTTCTTAGATTGGGGAAATGCCGAAAGTTGGATTTTTAATAAAGCATACCCAGTACGAGTTACGATAATCTCAATCTATTTAAAAGGCTTTGTACGAGCACTTACAGCGTCAGGATTTTTTTGATTAAGTCGATAAAACCATCAAACAACAAATTTTCCGCTCTGAATCCATTTTCCGATGAAATTAAACCCATGTCTGGTTAATGGATAGAAAAGAATTTGACATGACAGCGCAATATCAACGGGAGGCTGCGTGTAAACCAAACCCTTTCTTATAGCGAATCGTAATTTTCGGCGTTGTATACTTGATCGGGCTGAATATAAATACGGGAAGGGAATACGCTCATGTAAAAATGTAATACGATAATATTTTCTCTTTTAGATTTTTATATCTTAAGAGTAATCACATTTACTGGTTAATACTTAAAATATATATCATAACCTAATACAGTTAACGGAATGAAATGAGAAACAAATTGTACTTAAAATTAATCTAAATATGAGGCAAAGTATTGTCAAAATATATTCATAAATTTCAAGGAAAATCATCTCAATTACATTTTCCTTTGTACGGAGGAAAATAATTTACTTCTAACATTATTATTCGTGTAATAAATTTATTTAAGCGGCTTCTTAAAAAGATACTTCTTCGAAAGGGAACAGATTCTATTAAATATGTTACATTTTATTATTATTCAGTACTATTCCTTCCTATGTATGCGAAATATGTTTTTTCTTTTTAAATAAATAATATCTACCTTGATTATTTGCTAACATTTCTCATAAAAACTATTATTTAAAATATTTATATGTATAAAGGTTACTTCTCGCTTTCGTAATATTGATTGTACCAAAAGCGTTATTATATAACTCCACATTCGTGCTTTTGGTTTTGTAAAATTTTCCTTGTTATCATTACAAAGATGGAACTCAGCCCACGTTTGAGCGCTGGTAATTCAATAGCGGGAAATGTCGGCGCCATGATGTTTTATTTGTATTATTATACCCGTGTCGATGTATGTGTGTCTTTTCAAAAGAATATTAACAATGTTTACTTCGGTATTTTTTTATGTTTTTATTTCGTGGGATGTATTTTTAATATTTGAATTTGTCACCGGCGACCAGGAGGAGCACTGTATCATTTATCGACTGGACGACTACCAACAAGAAAATAGTTCGAAAGGTGATGTAAATGTTATGTTGAATGTGGCAGGCGGTCTTCTGAAGAGTATGCACGTGATGTACGATGACGACACTGAAGACGAAAGATGGCGCTGGTCCTACAAAAATTGATATTAGTGCGGGATTATTATTACAGAAGAGATGAATGACGAACCTGCCGAGAAGGGACAACGGAACAGGGGCAACACGTGAGTCAGGACTGGGGGTTATAAGTTCGTCTAGGACGATCGATCTAAACTGCTGCTCACCTTTGGAAAATGTTTGACCTTGTTTTTAAATATTACTTTTAAGGCACACGTAAGCTCCTTTTCCACTGATTTGAATAAAACTTATTTAATTATTTAAATCTTGTTTTATTTCAATTTAAATATGACATAAGC
>JWHW01015381.1:188291-198472 GCA_000931545.1 Papilio glaucus | reverse complement strand
TAGGTGGTATTAATAAATTTAAAATAGTATGTAACACATGTAAATATTCCAATTAAACATGACAATAATTCACAGCGATAACCTATATACTGCGCACTAACATTAACGACGAGTTAACTTAGGCAGAGCTTACGTATTTACATTGGAAGCGATCCTGGCAAACCTCTCTCGCGTCTACATCCATACATACATCTACGCAACTACGTATACATGTTCGTCGCTTACGGGCACTGCTTATGTCGCCTTTTTATTTTACAGACGTTAAATACGTGAATATTAGCTTTATTCATAGTAATTTTAATACATATTAAATGAGAATTACTGGAGTGACAGAGATAAATTAAATATCGGGGTAATAATTACATTTTCACATTTCACAGCTTAATAAGAGGATAAATGATGAAAAGTATAACAGATCATTTAATAAATATAAACCAAAAAAATATATAAAACGGTACTGTTAGTGCCTAGGCCGTTGTCCTAGATGAAGAACGACAAATGCCGTAAGACGACGCGAAAGTCAAATGGTCGTTTTATTGTGGCCTTCGTTTTCATCATTATCAGTCGCGCTTAAAGATTGAATTATCATGTCACTATGGCGCTGCGTCGCGTCGCGTTCTTACGCTTACCTAGGACAAGGGGTCGAGCTATTTTATTAATTTACCGACGAGACTAGAAGACAGCTACAAAGTACCATCTACTGTTAGCAGCCCCACATAACTCTGCACTGAGGCCTATCTGGATACTTCTGTTTAAGTTTCCCGATAATATTCAAGTACTTTTGATTGTTTAACCGCTCCGCGTTGCTGTGATGGGCCATAGTCTTCGTGACAGCGGCATGACTTAGAAATCCTCCGTCTAAAACCAACATTCGGTACTCTTGAAGACATAGCTCCAGCATCTATTAGAGAAGTGACAAAATATTTACGTCAGTTTATTCCAAAACAAAATAAGATTATATGTATGTAATATAGACATTATAATTCTATGTATGTATGTCGACAGAAAATTCAAAGAAAATTACTACGCATCTACAATAACATGAGATTTTAGTGGAATGCGAGGCATCTCACCTTCCCGTGTACATAAATGTTTTCACATCTATAGTATATTCGTTAGCTTCGTCAAATTACTTAACCACATTTTTATATATTGTACTAGACCGTCGTCGAGTACAGATAAAGTTTCTTTTATGAACTTACTTGTGTCATTTTGTCTTGCCTTCCCTCCCACGAGAGCGTTTCACTATACCAAGGTTCTCGCTGCGTGCCGAAGTATAAAGGCTCCCATCTATGGTAAGGATATTCACGACGAGCTATCAACATAGGCTGTGAAAATGGTTTGACGTAAAATATCTTTTAAGAATACATCAGAAGTAGGATTAGTAAAATATTCATTACATAGTTACGTAGAGATACAGGCCGTTCGTGACCGAATTCTTACAGTACGGTTAAGGGTATCAAGGGAATATCGTGAAGTTTTTTTGAGTCTCAGACCCTGCGTGCACTCTAGCTATGCCTATGGTGGATAAACGTGATCCATTTGCTCTCTTCAATTGAACGATACCCGACATTTTAGTTTATATTTTATTGTGCAATACAGTATTTATAATAATTTATAGAGTACAAAGCTGCGACTTTGATCTGCGTTGACAACTGTCTTCGTAGGATCAAGTTTAATTACAATACTGACATCTTATCATTCATAGCGTCAACTCACAGAAATTATAAATTTTGATTTTTAACCAATAGTACTCTAAAAATCACTTTTCCGTTTTTGTGGAAATTCTTATTTTTACGGATTTCTTATCCTAATATTACACATTTAAATATAGAAACCGTATCTAAATGCAAAAATCTAAATCAAAATTCATTGAAATCGTTAAAGCCGTTTTCGATGGTAAACATTTATGTGAATTTATTTTTCTATACACATTACACTTTTATAAAGGTACACATACCTCTACACCATTCGGCGACGATCGCAATAACCACGACTGCAGACCAGGGAAACGTTGGCAATGCGAGCACACCCTCTGGTGAAAATAAAATGCTCTGTTGGCAGCCACTAAATGAACTAACCTGTCAATATTTAAAAAAATATTTTCCATAAATAAAATAATAAAAATACATTGATATTGCTCAAAATATGAAATTCTTAAACTGAAAAAATCAACAAATAGCATTTTTACATGAAAGATTCACTATTTTAACACGCTTTTATTCAGTCAGATCGACTCGAAAGATTGCGGTTATATAAAAGACCAATGACAGTACATTTTTACTTTGTTTTAGTACTGATAAGGACTATTAGAAGAAGAAAAATTCATTTTAAGAGTAATAAAAACGTCACCTTGTGGTTGTAGTTGTAGTAGAAAATGAAATAACATTAGGCGCTTTACGTAACGGGAACTTCGCGTGTTATTTTAAACGCAGTTTAATTGATTTATTTTGACAATCAAATATGTTTACCTTCAGTTTGGAACATTGCGATTAATTAGTTAAATGGTGACCGCAGCCTAGGAAATAGTCGTAAAAAGAATCATTGCCAAGGTATATGTCACTATAACTACTGTGACCAAAATAATAAATGTTTAGATCTTTTTTGCCTGTGCAAAATAGATGCGATTCATCTCTTATGTGTACGTGTATTCCCAACTGATATTCATATTGATGAAGATTAATGATTGGTTTTGCATGACAGTTTAATTACATTGTACAAGAAAAATGAATAGATTTTTTATTAATAATGTCTCCAAATTTAATATCACGAGTTAGCATAGGATTTCTTGAAAGCCAATCAGAAAAAAACAGATTAGAATGACATATACCAAAAATGTAATTTTAGATAGGCCCCTTGCCGCTCACATCCAGTGGACTTCCGCAGCCTTGTCCGTCTTGTGGAACTGTTGGTTTACGCTGCGTTTATTGTATGAAACCTTAACTAAATATAGTAATAGTAACTTACGTTTTTTTGTCACGTGGAATCATTTCACCTTTTTCGACCTCAAATAACGGTACGACGAAAATCGTTTTGGCAAATATGCATCCTTCATCTCGTTTCTTATCACCCATCAGTTTTCTTATCATTTTCAGGAATTTCTGCGCGAGACCATCGCTCGGTACCATTTCTATATCGGATACTATGAAATAATTTGATGTTGATGCATTCCTTGCACTGTTTCGTCCTACATTTATTGGGTAAATGATACGGTTCTCCCTTCTAAATGTTGTTATATCAAAACTGTCTGAACCAGAACAATCACTGAATTTTAAGTTCGGTACAGTATTCCTTTTTTGAGACATGCGCTTCATCATTCGTTCTATTTTATTCTTGCGTACCCATTGTATATATTGAGCCCTAGTTTTGTTATCGAGTTTCTTATAGTTGTCTAGTTTATTTTTCAACAATTGTTCGGTGGTTATATTCGCAGTTGTCGTTGGTATTTCCGTGGTGAGCGAAGCTAAGACTTCTCTTTGGGTTCTTATCTTTGGCGGATGACGTTTGTGGTAGAACAAGTGTAGAGAGACTTTAGCCATGCCGGAATAGCAGTGGCAAAGTTGAGTCATAATTTGCATTGCTATATCTAAATCGTAGTTAGGCACAAACACAGAGAGACTGATAGGTCCTTCCCAATATCTAGCGATTTCTACAACGTGATAAAGAAATTCGGGCGTTGCGTGCGTTGCATATGTCAAAGTGTTGTATTTGGTATGATTAGCATAAGTGGTTCCCTTAATAGCGTTATAAATTACTCTATACGGACCTTTTATACCTTCTTCTGGTGAATTGTTTATCTGTAAACTGTTCCATTTTAACTCTTTAGGTAGACCGTACTGAAACTGGCAGTAACTTAAGCTTTCGTTAGGTTGTTTATATTTTAAAAAAGATCCCGGCCTATATTCAAAGTCACCTACTTGCAAAGGAACACGCCGTTGATGCTTGTGTTTGTAGCCATATAAGTGAAATATCGTTGTGAGAATTACGATAAAGGTTACTATAAGTAAAACTGTCGAATGTCTTCGCGTTAAGCGATACGAGTACGACCCGCATATCCGCAGGCATCTCGTCATTTTTATTTTTCATTTTATGTGCTTACCTATACCTAAAAATGTCCCTAAAACAATCCGTATTTATTATTTGTAAACGAATTGTTAGCACTATTTTTTATAGATCAGTCGTACACTGTTTTTGGTCGAATATTCATGTCTTAATAACCTACTCTACATTAAACCAAGGTTAAGTTGGAGCACTGTTATGTTTTTCACTTCTGTCACATTTTGTTTACCACACTTTCACACTGTAACAATTTTCGAAGAAAACACAATAGGAATATTTTACTGTTCCGATAATTGTATTTAATAGTGACATAAATCACATAGAATTACTTTTTTTTTCATAATCTTAATATTTATTTTTGTAGCGGCCACATATTCTATTTGACAGCAGATGCGCGCGCTGCCTGGCGGCGCACGGCGCAACTATAATCAATACCAGCGCTACAGCGGGAAAACTTGATTCTAGCGGTTTATGATATACCCCAGCCCGATTGCATATCATAGAAATGTTTAAATATGTTTAAATGTTTATATATATCGTATGTTTAAATGTATGTTTAAATGTTTATATATATCGTAAATCAATTAATCACGTAATATATATTATAGAAAGCTTCCTCTTGGCGAATATATCAAATTCGATTAAACAAATATAACTTTTGAGAATAAATTTACTAAATATTTTTCAATAAAGTAAATATTATATAACCTTTGTACCGTCAAAAACCTTCATAAAAATTAAATTTAATGATGGTTCATAACATTAATTTTAAAATGCTAGTGCATTACTACTACTACTACCCAAAGCTACCCAATAATATTTTATGCTGTAGGTATGTTATTAAATTGGAGTACTCCAAATATACTCATACAAAATTACCGATCTAAAGACAGTGATACCAGGGACATACATGTCCAATAGTGTTAAATGGATAGCGTTATTAAAATAATAAGAAAAAAAAACACAGGCATTCATAACGACTGCCGATAGAAATGAAAACTCAAAATAGGCTCGACAATAGTTTAATAATAAATAATCAACAAAAAAATCTTTGTTCCTTAATTCTTAATATAACAACAATCACTATTTATATAATCATTTTTCATCGTCTTAAGTGAGCGTAGATAAATAAAAGTAAAAAATGAGAATAAATTAAAATTGTTTTTTTTTGTATTATAAGTAAATAAAGGGCAGTATTTGTTTTTTTTACAGAATTATAAATTTTTTAAATCTTATTTTACATAAATTACGTTTACAACGTTTAATGGAGAATATTGTACGAAAACCGCTTCGGATTACTGAGTGACAGACCACACGAACTCAATTTAAACTTTCTTCTGTCTTGCTTCATCGCTAAGTGTGAATTAATACTATGTTAAACTGATTTAACCTTATATTATGTATGTAACAGGACTTTTGTAAAATGTTGTAGACGCAGCAAACTCACGCAATATTATAAAGTATGATTCCATAATATTCTTGTACATTAAGTCACACAATTAAGGTATTTGGACTTCTGAAAAATGTCAACTGGGAAAATGGAAAAAAGGGGAAGATGCACTTTAAAAATGCAACAGTTTCTGGATATGTAAAAATTAGAATATTAAATACAAAAATGGCCTTAACGATCTCCGTAAACACTAATCAAAGTTATGTAATTCCTTTCATTTTCTTACTTTACATACCAGTATGGCCTAAATGTGACAAGCAATATGAATGTAACACTTTTTTGCCAAAATAAGATTCCAATTGTATAAAGAGAACTAGAAGTCAAACCATAGATCGGATATTGCAATTACCCGCTGAGCTATCGCTTCATTAAATTGCCTTAAAAATTAGGTTAAGGCTTTAGCGTTCACGATTTCAGTTTTACAATCTCCTAACTTTACTTTTGAGTTTGATGAGTAACCACTTCCCGTAAGCTAGTTTACCACCGGAAGTTAATAATTTCAGACTATCAACACGCTAGCTCGCTTAGAAGACTTTTGGAAACAACAATACACTTAGTTTTTCACTGTAGAGCATGCGAAAGGACGTCGTGTTTAATATGTTTAAAAACAAAGTTAAATTTGTGAAACCGCTTTATAAAAAATCAAGACGTATAGATAAAGATGAAGCTAAAATATTAGCAGTAAATTTTGATAGTTCAATTGATCTACGTGGCGATGGTATTTATGTCAATAGAAACGTGTATACAGAAAGTGGTTTAAATTTGTCAAATGATAATAAATTACGTTGTAATAAAAGTGGAACTTTTACAATTCCTGGTGTATGTGAGCCTAGTACTGATGTGCCGAGTAATGCGAGTATAGCGTGTTTAAAATTTGATAATTTTAATAAGAAAATCAATGTAAAAAATAACATATACGAAGGCAATACTAAGTTAGACATTCCAAATAAGAGTAGATACAGTAAAATGTCGGAAAAGGAAATTGAACGTTATATAGGCGGTGGTAGTAAACAAATTAAAGCAAATAAACAAATAGTGCATAAGGTATTGATAATTTTTCTTGCCTCGTCCTTTCAGCCAATTTTCGGCCACTGCTGCACGTAGGCCTCACCCGTTGATCGGCACAATGCTGCCCTCATCCAGTGGACTCCCGCAACCTTGATCACATCATTAGTCTATGTTGTGAGAAGCCTAAAGATGCTGCGTCGACCCGTACGACGACGACATTCTAGGACTTTTCGGCCCCATTTGTTATCCGTTCTGCGAGCAATATGTCAGGCCCACTGCCACTTAACGTGTGCAACTCTTCGAGCAATTACGGTTACCTTGTTTCTACTGCGGATCACATCATTTCTGATGCGATCTTGCAGAGAAATCCAAGCATTGCCTTTTCTATTGCCCTTTGAGATCGAAACTATAACATTGAATTAATTATTGTACGTTTAAAATGTGAAATATAATTTGACAAAGGTATCCGATGCATGGCTAAGAGTTTATCCAGCCCCAAAGAAACAGGGTGAAGGTTTCTGCTCAATAATAATCAGATGTGTATTTTGTCAACTTGGACTGACCGCTGTCCTCGTTATTTGGAACGTTATTTGGGTATTTGTTATACATTCGTTCGAAGGTAAGCTTATATTCTTAAATATGTCACGTTATATTTCTTATTGATAATTAATATTTCTGGGTCTCGTCTGATGAGTGAGATGCAGGAGGCCATATTCAGACCCTTTTCCCCTTTCCACCCTTTTGTAATAAGAAAATACGGGAAAAAAGAAAATATGGGAAGGCAAAGAGGATTTGACGGAGGAAAGCATGGATAAGTAAAGAAATATTCCTTTCTGTTTATCCTTACCTCTCCTCCTATTAAAGGTGGGCAAGGCAACGCATCTGTAACTCATTAGCTCGTTGCCGATGATTATAGGTAGTGTTCACTTAATATTAGGTGGACCGCTTGCTCGTTTGCCACCTTATTCTTTTAAAAAAATGATCTCATGATGAGTAATAATATTCCGAACTATAGTTCTTTCTTCGAAAAAATGAAATCGTTATAAATTTCTTATTTAAAATACAATAAAATATAATATGTTTTAATTTATGCCCGTGTTCTAATTTAGTCCACTTTCACTTATTTATTATATATACTGATGAACATAGTTGTACTAACAGGCCCGCAAGAAGTTAAAGTCTCGTTAGATTTCGAAAAGGAACAAAATCAACTTGTCATTGATCTGGCAACAGAATTACGACAGGTGAGAAAAGTACATTGTATTATTTTAATCAATTGATCTTAGGGCCAGATTCTATGACGGGGAAATGTAGTGGACATTCACATCATGTAATTTTCATAATGGTAGAAAATTTATTTATATTATTATCAACACAAAAACTCGTTAATCTTTTTCAGAAACAAAAAATATTTCATGCTGTCACACAGTAAATATGTCCGACATTTGCAATTTTTTCCGTAATGTTTTGAAATCGAGTAATCGATGTAATAAGATAAAATAAGATTTTTGTAAAAATAGATTTTTTGTTAAAATAAAAAAATCTTTGACTTTTAAAAAAATGTCAGAATTATTTACTATGTAAATGTATGAAA
Source organism: Papilio glaucus (assembly GCA_000931545.1). Lineage (NCBI taxonomy): Eukaryota > Metazoa > Arthropoda > Insecta > Lepidoptera > Papilionidae > Papilio > Papilio glaucus. The sequence goes on along the minus strand of JWHW01015381.1, from coordinate 190,361 downwards.
TAATTTTATTTTTCCGTAAAATGAAAAACGAGCGAGAGGTTTGTGTTGATAATAATGTAAATAAGGTCATTTTCTATCATTATAAAAATTATAGTTAATGTGGTCGGCAGGTCGATTCTTGGTTATGGAAATTTATCGAATTTATTTTCGCCTATATATTTGTAAACATAGACATTAGAAATGCGCCTTCTGTTAGATTGTTTGCGTATCAAAATCATTTCACAAAATGTATTTGAGAGATACAACAGCAGCATTAGCCATTCTAAATTTTCTTTTTTTGAATTACGAACGCATTTAACATCCAAAGTTTATTTAAAATTCAATTGAAGGAACGTATCACATATAAGATTGAATTTAATGATTTGATTGAGCCGCGTTGGGAGTTTGTGTAGGAAAAATATGCTTCGTACCAATTTGCACATCTCATGAAAACGAAATTTGAATATTCACCAGAGGATTCCTCATCTTTAAGATTTCGCGCGACGTCGGCTCTGCAAATATTTCTTTCAAAATAATATTTATTTGAATATGTCAAGAAATGTTATTGAGTTTCTAATAAATGTTAGTCAATAAATAGTTATTTCAAATTTCTTAAAGGTTTTGACTACATTATTGATGCAATTAATATAACACTTGCCAAAAAATATTTGAATAAAGACATTTTTTTAATTTACATTGCACAGACACCAACAAGTAAATCCACATATAGAGTAGAAATTCCGGCCACAGATCGCAGGCCACAAGTGTAAACCTGTAAACCTCTGTACTCTGTTTGTTCGTATTTCCCTAGTGTTTGTTAAATGTTTTCAGATAACACCTTTATCATCAAAGTGGCGTGAGGCCATAGAACAAAGAATAAACGATGCCAGACAACTGACAATGCTGGCCGTAGGAAATGGTGCGAAATTAAATCCGGGATTATTTTGGGATTTACCAGGCACATTTTTGTTCTCCATCTACGTAATGACTGCTTTAGGTAATGTACATTTTATTCTTATTTTTGAATAGAAACAGTAACAGAGCAATGCTGCGGCTATAAAAGTTACCGGACCGTTTACCTAAACGGTCGGGTAGCTTATAGCCAGAACTAAGAATTAAATATATATAGAATTTAAATTGCTATATACATAATTATTAGTGCAAAGTTTAAATTACTTGGTAAAAGAATTACTATAGTTTTCTTTAAAAAATAGCATTAAAAACCTCTATCTCTATGTTGATGTGATGAATGATGATTGTTTTCACTTTTTCTCAACTTCACATTGACTCGTACATTCTCATCATTCGTTTGTTTATATGTCAACAATTTTGATCGATATGTTTACTCTGTTCCCTTTGTCGCTTTTTTTTGTAACATTTGTTTACCAAGACTTTATTGTTTCTGTAAGCCTGAACTACCGAAGCAGTTCTTTTTCTCCATCCCGGTTACAAGATCCCTTATCAAAGCACACTTTGATTTAAAGAGGCACTATCTAACTAGTCCAAGAGTGAGAGTCCCATCTAGCATACCTCTTTGATCATAATTCACTCATACTACCACTTGTTTGTTTAGGTTTCGGAGCTCCTGTACCTCATACAACTTGGGGTAGAATGTCTGCTTTAATTTATGCGATTATCGCTGTTCCGACGCACATATATCTAAGTAAGTAAACAAAAATATTACTGAAATATAATAATATGACGAGCATACCCAAAATGTAAAATTTATTTCAGTGTGGAATGCGAGTGTTTTCATAGTTGTTTCGTTAGAACAATGTGCCGTAATGTTTAAGAAGAAATATTGCATTTCAAATAAGCCAACTCTCGAGACTTTAAAAGGTATGTAGCACGACATTTTTATGATTTTCGAGAAACCTCCACCGCACACTTACGATTTCTAGACGCACTTATGTATTATAATTACATTTATTTATTAACATGAAGACATTTTATTTGAACAATAAAAAAATCAAATAAATCAGCCTTTTTTAGAATGTTCCCCACTGCAGGGACGCAGGCCTCTAGTCCAGTGCGGTGGATGGTGTTGGTGGATGTCACATGTCTTCGACTTTATTGGTTCTAAGACATGCT
>JWHW01015381.1:159303-174103 GCA_000931545.1 Papilio glaucus | reverse complement strand
AATGAAGGAAGATAATTTTGATACAGTTTAGAAGAAGACTTTCATGAAATGATCAAATGGCTGTTGTGACTAGAATCAATAAAGAAAGGTATGCTTCGGTGGTCCGGGCATGTAGAAAGGTTGAATGAAGTGAGAGTAACAGAACAAATTTATGTTGCAAAAGAAAGTGGCAGCGTTGGCATGGGACGTCCAAGGAGAACTTATATCGATAGATTCTTTATTATGTCACTAATACTCCTATAGATACTCCTTGTATCAGTAATGGACGGTATGCGTAGATGTATGGATGGAGAAGAAGTCAGGATCGCCAAATAGAAATTCTACCCACGCCTTTGGGTTAAAGGCTTGAGCACATATATATTTATTTAATTTATTTATGAAAGTTCATTGTTTATGGTTGTATTTTAAAGTGAGAAAGTCGTCGTCGTCGTCGTTGGTTTTCTCCTTTTTTAGGTAACTAAAATAAGTTTAGTGTAATTTTACGGAATATGACATTAAAATTCAATTAAATTGGAGTGAAAAACTATAGATAAATTACCACTATACATTCCAACTGATTTAAAATTCAGAATTATAAAAGCCGAGAGTTAATTATCGAAAAAGGTTTTCACAAAGCCAATCAAATTAAGGTATGGAGTTTTTTTTAATATATTTTATCAAAAGACCGATGTTTGTCGTTTGTTTTCTCTTTATATTCGATCAGTTCAAAGGAACGCGATTGAAACGCCCACGTCGGCATGTTGGGACTTCGTCGACCTTTTACTTTTTATTTGTATTATAATAGTCATGAAACACTATGAAATAATTCAATAATACAAAGGTAATGAAAAGCTTAAGAAAAAAATCTTTCACGCTTTTTATATGTATCGGGGGAGACAGATAAAGATCGCTTTTAGGCAACCAATGGGAAGTGATTAGAACTGGTAACAAATATTCGCAACTTTTCATCATTAAAATAGTTTGACGACCGTTAGAAGACTCTGAAGAGGAATAATGTTTTTAGTTTTTAAAAGTACTTTTACTTTTCAACTAGGTGGCGTTATTCTTAATCTCAAAATTAAATTATTATTTGTAGATCTTTGATTGTAAAAAGTACTTGTCATCGACCTTCAGTTAGTGACTTTTTATCTTGTAGTTAAATGGAGACACAAACAAACACGTTTAAAATAAAAAACAATATTTTAAGTACTGAATTAATTAATATTACTTAATTAAATTAAGAGCGACTTAAAGCTTCGGGTGGAATATCGTAAAAATATATTGGCAGATTCTCGTGAAAAACTTACAATATGAAATTAGCCCGGACAATGAGCTCGGAACGAAGCACTCTGGTTGATTGGTTCACTGTCATCGCTCGCTGTTACAAAGAGCTAATATTATCTCTGCCAGATTTGTTTTGTTGCATCAAAAATAAGTTAAATGAAGTATGGATATTGTATATGGTTTTGTTTTTGTTGTATTTAAGATACAACCTAGCGCTTTTATAAATACAATAAACTGCAAACATGAAAAAACAAACAGGATAGTTGCCATTTGTTTTATCATCAGCCTAAAATAGATTGATGTATTGTAAGCGGTGCTCCTGTTAGTAGAATCTCAACAAATTTCATAACATTAAAAGAAAAAGTACAAACTTATAATATACTTTATTCGTTTATGAGTGTATAAAATTATAGTGTAACAATTTTACAATTAATACGCAGATTGGCGTAACTCCTGCGGTAAACTGTAACAAAATCATAATATTAGTTAACTTTTAATAAAGTAATTGTTCTAGATGATTTAATGTCGCTTGCTTCTATCCCATTGATTCTAATTCAAATTGGTACCTTTACCTTCAATTTAGATTCTATTTACCTCAGCTTCCTGAAACTATACAGCTAGCAATACTATTTTACGGGTTCTGACTTACAAAATACTACTTACTCTGACATAAAAAAAAAATTGTCCTTACTTGGGTTGTATTAGATGAAATGGCATTTTTCTGACAGCCTCTTCAGCGATGTCCAAGGGGAAGGCGAACTCTGTCATATTTTCATTCAAACAGTCGTTGTAAGTGGAAGCGAGTTGGCATCTGTCCGACATGCCGTCAATACTGTCCAGACATAGCCGGGATATGCTGTGGAGCTTCCTCACCACTCGAGAATTTTTGCCGTTCACTAAGCCAGCAAGATGTATCAGTAGATCCCGGTTAATCTGTAATAAGTATATAGTTTGTTTAGATTTAATTGTAGTTAATCAAAAATAGATCTAGTAACGTAACGTAAACATATGAAATAAAAAACATATCGATCACCTGGAGGGTAGACAGAGTTTGTAGAGAGATAAGGAGTACCCGTAACCGACGAGTATATATGCGTGGATGTACCGATCTCAGTGAGAGAGGTGTGCCAGGATCGTGCCAAATGGAAATCCCTAATCTCTGCCTACCGTTTTTAGTAACGGGGGTGTATATTCATTTATTTATTTAACAAAAGTAGAGTAGAGTTTCTAGATCGATGTGCAACGAGTAATACCTAAATATGTCTAGAGAACTCTCAAAGCATGAATCTAGAACACTTATAAATCGCTTAACATCAATGTTCTACACATTATTTTAATATGCTCATTAATTAATGATTATTATACATAATCCTGTGATCACTATTCACATACAGTGAAACATTAACGTGCGCTTTGTTCTTCTCCGGATTATTAAATGTAACATGGTTGGATTTAATAACCCGGAGTAATATCCGACGTGCGGTTGTGCAACATCTGTATCGAACGTTGCGGAACACAAATGGGGGTAGAGGGGTGATTAATGTCTTGATTTGATTTATGGAAAATTTTGTTAATCTGTTCGTAACGTTACAAATAAGCAAATATAAGGAGACTGCCTCGTTGCTCTAAAATCAAATCGTAAATAAACAAATATAAACTTTTTATAACATAGATTTTTTTTGTATCAATTTGACTGTACAATAAATTTTAGTAAGCAATTAATAAATAATTAAATAGTGCAAAAAAAATAAGTTTTACCTTTCCATGATTAATAACGTCGCTTTGTTCAAGCATGCATGCAGCGAAGCATTGGCCAGACCTCGTGATGGGAGGTGAATTAGTAAAGTACGCCCGAACATCTTTGGGTGATGCCCTCACTTTTATAACACAAGCCTGCGCCATGCGGACTAGTGCATCTAGATGTCCTTGAACCTGAAAATTGTATTGACTGAATTAAACTGGACGATAACTACAAATTTTACAAATTCTGTTTATGCCTCTACGTGGGAGGCAAAATATAATAAATCTGTTATATATAAATTTATTTACCTTAGGGTCTGTAAAATCAACCATTGTTCCGGAAAACGTGGATCGCGAAGCTAGCGTGCAAGTAGGTAGAAACCATACGAGTAACTTAGCCACCAACATTCTATGAGATAAAAACATTATAATTTATTAATGTTTTCTTTAGCAAAATATTTATGAACCAAGCGATTAAGTATGTATCTGTAGAGAGAGCTGTCGTCTCAGTAATCCAAAAGGCTTGCTAGAGCAAACTTATTTACGTCCTAAAATCCAGGTGGTTAAGTTTAAAACTAAGTAAATATGATTATGACGATCAATATATTTAATACTTTTACAAGTAAGAGTTTTTTACCGAATTTCTACATGACAGAGGATTGACCTATAACTTTCAGATCGTCTTTCAGTCCTGTTATTTATAACAGGACTTTTCATTTTTAATATAATTCATTCGCAGCAAAAACCATTTGTGTTGAGTTTTACGGTAACTATGAAGAAATACGGTAACTATTAAGAATTGTGTCTAGTAGATATGAATTACTATTACACTAAAAAAAGCAAAACTGAATCATTGCAACAAAAAATAGGTAATACCTGATTCCTGGATCTACAACTGCCGATACATATGACTTAAAACATTGATAAAGATCTAAATAATTAACTTTAAAGCTGATAATTTAATAAGAGAAATTACACAAATATTCCATAAATAAAAATGTAATTATCCGAACACTAGTTAAAATTGTCAGTTGCGAAAAATGTCACTGTAAAAAGCTGGCACGGGGAAAAGTTTGCTGTATTGTCACTTGTCGGCGGCACTGTACGCGGTAAATTCAATGCATTCTCAGCGAAGCGGCCATATAAAAGGAAAACACTAAAAAGTTTCATTCACCGTGAAACAATTCTTATTGTTTATCTTTTTCTTTCTCCTTGTTTTTACTTCAAGAGTCGAACAGATGTGCTGATAAGACCAAATTAACAAGACGTAACATGAACATCTGGCCAATTGTTATTAATACAGTTCACATCAAGGTGGAATTTTTGTAAACAAAAGTTAACGTAACCTTTTATGTTAAATTCAGATATTGCAAAATATTTTCGTAAAACTTTTTCTTATTTATAACTTAGCTATTTACTGTAAATGTGATATTTTATTTAATTTCACTTTATCTTACAATTTCCACAAAATAACATTTCCGATGAAAGTATAAAAATGCAATTGTAGCTGTCTTGTACGGCAAGGGACGTTTGTTTGTTTACAAAAATTCTATCTTGATGTGGAACAAACTGTAATACATTTTTTTTTGTGTTTCCCTTAACATATGTTGAATTTTACTTTTTAAACGCAAGAGGTAAAAAGCGTTATAAGGTGGTAACTTGGGCAGGTGAATTTTTAGGGTACCGTACCCAAAGCATACAACGGCACCCTATTACGAAGACTTCTGTCCGTCCGTCTGCCTGTCTATTCTTCTATCACCAGGCTGTATTTCATGAACCGTGATAGACAGTTTAAATTTTCACAGATGATGAATTTCTGTTGCCGCTATGACAACAAGTACTGATAAAAACACAATAAAATAAATATTTACGGGGATCTCGTACAAAAAACGTGACTTTTTATAGATGGTACGGAACCATTCGTACGCGAGTCCGCCTCGCACTTGGCCGATTTTTCTGTTTCGTATGACAAAATTCTGCCATCGGACGATAATATAAATACTATGCAGAAACAATTGCAATATCTACGTAAACAACAATTCTACATATATAAAATAAAATTCCGCGCGACGTACGGCGAAGCACTTAGCGTTTTCATCTATCACACTAATGCAATGGACAATGACAAAGCAAAGAGAACATATATGAAGCGGTGCGCTGTTCATGCGACGTCTCAAGTATCTTCTATCATTTATTACTTGGAAAACAACATATCTAGGAATTTTACCAAAACTAATACAATACAGATAACTTCTTATATTTATTACTAAACTTCTATAAATAGATAGATAAAAGAAGAAATAAACAACTGCGTAGTAGTTGTAGTAATTCATGCTATTTTAAAGCTCTATAAGAGCTTTAAAATTTGATAAAAAGCTTTAAAGTTAGCGATATTGCTATAACATTACAAACCCATGTGTGTACAAGCAAAAATTATTATATCAAATTATTTTGCTAAACGTGACATTTGATATAATTATAGTTGCTCTACGCGGACTACGATTAAATTAATAATTAAATAGGAGTCAAAATAAACATCGTTAAAATAAGAAAAAGGCTTGTTAAAAGAAACTGGGGCACGGTAGAGGCTGTTTCGTAGAATACAAATGATGTACGTGTATTCGCTTTTTTCTCTACTGGGCTCATAATATATAAACCTTGACGTAAATGTCACTAGAAAAAGCTTTCTTAGATCATATAAATAATTTACGCGACGTTATTCCTTTTAAGGTAGTAATATACAAATGGTCAAGCGTCAATTTAAAATAACCTTTATCTAAGAAACTTATCTTTCGCACAATTCTTGTATATCATTTAATGTATCTATAAATATAAAAAATCGATGTGTGTATGTATGTTGCATATAGACTCTTTCCATATTTGGAAAAATCATGAAATCTTTAGATTGCTAGCTAACAGGTGTCCTATGAAGTTTGGTAGCGATCGGTTCAACATAATTAGTGCTACCCGAGCAAAGCCGGGGCGGATCACTAGTATAATACATAGCGATCAATTCTTATAATATGTCATATAACATAAAGCGAGCAATTCTTTCTTTATTCAATGCTTTCTATTTCTCCATTTTTAAATTTTTGGACGATTTGGATCAAGTTTTGTATTTCCTGCAGGTTCAACTCCCACCCGAGGCAAAAGGTTTTATGGATTTTTGAAATAATCATCAAAAAAAATTGTCGCTAAAGGTTGTATATAGTATTCCGTAGTTTGTGCGAATATTACATTATAATTTCTGCGAAAAGAAATTACAATGTCGACTATTTTGTACGTATTTTAGATTGAAAACAAAATCATTTAGATAAAGTATAAATTACCCAAATCCGTAATGATGCTGCTAGTCACTGTGGAAAACCAGTAACCGGAACTAGTATCTAAACTTTAAATCTAAGAGATAATGATGTCAATTACTGAAGTTAAAAAACGAAAGTTGATCATTTTAAAAACATACTGATTGAACGCTACCGTTCCAAAGAGCACAGACTTTGATGCCACAAAGAAGGAAAGGAAACTAAATAATAAAAATGAAGTGGACCTATTGCAAGATAGTAATAATATGTTTGATGACAATCTTCCTGGTATCGTACGCTTGTTGTCAAGAAGCAGACGCCACTACGCCGGCAACGACCACGGTTAAACAAGAGGAAGAGGAAGATGAAGAACCACCGAAGAAGAGCTGTTCGATTTGGTGCTGGATTCAAAAAATTGTAATGTTTGTTATTTCTCAATTGCTAAGCGGATAAGTTTGAAAATTTAATATTTAACTCTTGATTTCCTTTTGGTTATATTTCAATAAGTTTTTAATATACAAAGAATAATTATGTAATTACCGACAGTTTAAATTTAACGTTAAAAGTCATTTATTTTATGACTAACATATAAATATATGTATTTGGACTAAATTCGTAATCCTTCCCACACACGCTCTTAATATAACAACAAAATTATGGTATAAAATAGCCAGATTTATATACATACACAGATAATGTTACTATATTTTTGCGCATTATTAAAGTAATATTTATCAAGACGTCTTTTATTATCTTCTTTTTTAATAGACATATTATTCCCTTGGTTCACACTTCCCTATATATTGCGTGGAATATTTAAAAATATTATCAGAAAACAATTTCTTTTATTTATGCGAAAATAAAACTATTTTTACAGATTTTATCTCGTTTATTTAACGTTAGTTGTAACACTGTAACAATACAAATAAAATTAACGCTATAAAATCCGTAACATATGTTTTATTCCAATAATTTCAATATAATTTATGCCTCGTTTCAGTTTAATACATTTTAATCGAGGTTTAGAAAGCTTTGAGATTAGCAAAATACCCACATTACGATAAATTCTTAAATTCCCTTTTGTAGCAACTGAAAATGTTTTCCTGGAAATTTGTGTTTAGTTAAGGACGAGATTTGCAGTTTGATTAAAAGCTTTGTGGTCCGCAAGCACTTTATCTACCATCTTTTGCGGACGAAATTGCAATCAATACAACAACGCTGCTACAAGGAAAATTTCGTTCATTATTTAGCGCTTTAATTTAGAAAAATATTTAGTAAAAGGAACTTTATTCTGATGAGTTTCGTGCGTTGAGTTAAAAAAGAAAAGAGGACTGTATAGAAAGATAATGAATGAATAAATTATGGATGTGACCTAGCCTTTATCAGGAGATTCGGTGGATTTGAAGCTCAGTCGTCTTTTAACACGGTGAGTGCAGTTTAAATATAATAATGCTTGATTCAAAGCTTCCCGTTTAGAACAGGAATTTTATCTTCTATAGCAGTATCAGATACAAAAATAGAAGTAATTATTCAACTCACGTTCTTTCCATAATCCGTTTATACTAATCGGTTAAGGGTATTTTTACTTTTATCTTTTTTATCAGTTGTTTTATTTTAGTTAGTAGATTGTACTCTCGTGTTTCTTTAACAAAACCCAACCTGTGGATTTTAGGGGTCAAGTTTATTTTAACATATAACGGTATGTTAGACTGTAGTTCTATTTAAATTTGTTAAGCCGTATCTTATACTATAGCTCACTTATTGGCCGCAAATATAAAAAGCTTTAATTTTTCATTTTATTTTAATAAAATTTTGTAAAGATGTGTACAGTCGTTGAATATTTTCGCTTTCTTGCAAACATCCTGTTTGTGTTGTGTGCCTTCAGCACTCTCTGCGCAGGAGCTGCCGCTGCTGTTGTCGTTTATCAGCTTCCTCTGGTCCAACTGATGTGCCAATAGTACTCGTTTACTGCAATACATAATAAATACTAAAATTATAAAAAAAACGATTTGATCATCTGCTTGTATAAACTCCGGATAAACTAAAAAAGTACTGAATCTATCTTTTAAATTCTTTTGCCCAATAGAAAGCTAGAATATATTTTATCTGTCTGCTACTTCTTTATTAATTTTGCTAGTGTTGACAGAGTTGGCAATGTAGTCACTAAGGTAAGTGTCATTATTGATTTAATTAATTAGAAACCGATAAAAAAACATACGCAATTCGTTGCACGAATGGGCAGGCCATTTTACACTCATTTTGAAAATGGAGGAAAGGATGGGACGAGGAAGGGGATTTAATGGGGGAGAAGATTGTTGCAAATGCCAATGGATAGCGGGCACGGTCAAGCATATCATGGATAAAAGGAGATACGTTACTTTACATCGTTTACTTGTTTACCATAAAAAACTTAGTAAGCTTTCTTGCTAACTGAAATTATACTCTACCGATATGCTTCTAAGTTGATAACGCCGTTCGAGTTCATAATTCCGAACTTTTTAAGAACGCAATATATAATGCAAGCTTCGTCCGACTCTTGGAACTCGACGCGTTTCCCTTTCGGGTACATTTCGTTGAGGCACTGGTCGGCGACGACATCGGAAGCCTTGTCGTGCGCGTACATAACCGATATGCGAGCTTCCACTCTTGTTAGCAGCAGGAAGGCAAGTAAGATCTTTGCTGAAAAACAAATTTAAGTATAGTCAGGATAGAAAGAAGTTCGTCACTTTAGGTCGGGGCAGCACTGGTTCTGCTACAGCGACGCAGCGATGGTTTCATGAAAACAAAGTCATACTCATGCATATGTCGGTGGCCGCACTGTAAAAACGACAAGCGAAATTTATTTGTCCATATTGAAAAGAAATTCAAATATATTACAAATAATAAAATGTCCGCATTAAATAAAATTATTCATAGACTCTCGAAAACACTTGACTTTGTACGACGAGCGACGTGCGACGGCGTTTTGTCACGATTTGCAACAAAATGCGGTGCTGTACTCGAGCGGCCGCACTGCCTCGCGGCGTTCGTGCGATACAGCGCGACATATTCCAGCGAGGAGTTGCGAAGGAGACACCGCACGCCTTACAATATAATAATTTGATTTTATCGTTCGACGATACGAGTGTTTTCTGACAGTATCTGTTGAACATATCGAATAATTCATATCTGCTGTTCAAGCTAAACAGCCTATTTGGTCAGGTTCCAGGTTAAAAAAAGCATGTATACGGATGATGAAATTCTCCGTATTGAGTTCATTTGTATGAGAGATATAATTCATGTACCCAATCTTTTTTAAATTTAAGATACGAATTATCGAAGAGAAACATATTACATGGGTCAGATAGATCCATAGCGAAACATACGTGCGCTTCTTTCCACAACACAAACCGGCGGCACTGCGGCCGTCACTGATCGCCTAACCACCGCCTAACCTGTCCGGTGCGCGTCGCGTCGCCGCTGCATCGCTGTGTATATTTCGTATATATTTTGTGTATATATATTAAAACCGTTTGCCATAACCAAATTTTACAACAGAGGGAAATGTTGAAAATAAAAGTAGCTATCCAGGAAAAACAATTGAAGCAATTATACAATAGGTCACAAAAATAATTTTCTTCGACAAAATAAGATGCTGTCTAGTGACAAACGCGTCGTAAAAATTTGTAAAATCCATTAGAGATATTTGAAAAATTAAAATCATATTTGAAGCCCACTAATGCCCAAACTAAGCAACTTTGGATGTATATAAGTTATGTTAAATTGTCATATTTTCGGGCGAGAAATCTGTGGTCTTCAGGTACATTTTCGGACATACTATATAATTCAGTAGATTAGTTCTTTGGAAACCGTCTAAAGTAGTTTTATTTTTAAAAAATCAATTGAATAATAAACCTTTTTTTACAACGACCTTAAGTTTAGCGTTTAAATTATAGAGCTAGTTTCATTATCAGATGGAGTTAATTTATTTATGTGACTTTTGCACGAAAATCACAAATGTATATTTTTCGATCTGATCCATTATGTTTGACTTTCATTTTTGACACATTTGTGAAGCCTCAAGCCGAGTGAAAAGTGTATAGCTATACTATGACAATAGTGTAAGAAGATTAAAATTTGCTGCATGCAAACATCTTATTTAATAATAGTATCGTAATTTTTGTATGTCTCGGCCAACCACGGTAGATTATCCACAACCCAATATCTGTAGACTTGTCGTCTATGTTATATTATTTGGTACGAAATATTAAATATAGAACTTTTTACTAGTACATAAAGAATTTACTTTTAATATTAAATTGTTAATCCAAGTAATTAACATAGACGCCTGGGGCTTTGTTCGATTTAAGTTCAAAATTTAACATTCGCAACATTTAGTTCGACATGAAAGTTATCTTTATCAATTTACATAATGTTGTTTGGATTAATTTTGCTGATGTACAATATTTGTTAATGTAAAAATTTCATCGTGAAAAGTTCAAGGATATGCATAAAAGAGTAACATACATCGATTAATCTATCTTCACAAATATTCACATTTATATTATATATTATATAAGACAAAAGCACTGTTTTCACGGTTTTATTCCTGAATTTGATAAATTTTCCAGGTAATAGATGAGTTTTAGGAAACTTTGAGAGCCATCGTAGTATTTCGATTCTCTTAAATTGTGTTCTAAAACCCTCTAACTCGAATTATCTTTAATGTAATTTGGAAATTTACTTGTTATAAGAGTTATTAGTTATTTCAATAGTTGTAAAATTAAATGAGGCTTAAAGATGCTTTGTTACTTCAATAATATATATGATTTTATATGATTTCAAAGAATTAAATTATATAAAATTTTATTAACAAATCTTAGAATAATAATAAATTAGATTTTCACATATATCCTTTATATTATTCATCCGCATCCTTATACGATATCACGTACAACTGTGTACAATCATTAAAAACCTTTGCTTTTTTACAGACGTCATGGTCCAAGTTCATTCCGTTAATGTTCTGGGCGCAGGTCTCACCGACGTCCGAGATCAGGACCCTAGGATCGTTTCGATGAAACGCCCGAACCCTTTTGTAATAATTTTGAATATTAATAACGCCGTCATTGGACATTATACCGAATTTTTTGAGCACGCAATGTATGATACATGGTATATCGTTGCGGTCTATACGTAGCGGGTACTTGTACAAATTCCGTGGGTACATTTCCAACAAACAATCATTGGTAACGAGATCACTTCTTTTATCTTGGGCGTAGAGTATCGAAAGGGATGGTTCAGTGTCCATGCTATGGGAAAAATACTTGCTCTTGTAACCGTTGACGTTTAACACTAAGAGGTCTAAAATCACGATGACTACGATTGCTGAAAATTACAATGATATTAAATTCTTCGTTAAAACAATGCTTTATTATGATTCCATAATAGAATCTGAAACCTAAAATCAATTCTTATAACTATATTTAAATGTATTGTCTCACATTTCCAAGAAAAATGTAAAAAGTAATTGAAAATTGAACCTCGCATTTTGTTAAAAAATAAATGACAAAAGGCTTTTTTCGAATGTCGACGTTGAAAAAGATCTCAATAACGAAGCATTGTTTTTATGTATTGAATTTTTAATTATAAAAAAATATCAAACTTACGTAGCATGGTTGAAAAGTACACAATTTTATTTAGAAAAATATAAAAGCGGCCATCGTCCCGAGCGCTATATCCTAATCAACTGGCTGTGTTGTTTACTGAAGGCAACTCCTGGCCGATATTTGTTTCCACAATTCCGGCCAAAATGTTTTATATAGTCGGTGGGTTTTCTCCAAACAATCGTGCATTGTTCGCGCAAATTCTGATAAAACGGAAATATCGTACCTTAATAGAACAAAGTAATCGACTCCGAGCAGGTGCCGTGCTACGTAATAAAGCCATAATATTACTTACACCATGCGATTTTTGTTTGAGAAAATCAATTTTGGAGTTTTTTTTATAGCATAAGGGGCAACCGAGCAGCGGGTCGCCTGATATAAGTGATCACTGACGCCCATGAACATCCGCGATACCAGAGGAGCTGCAGATGCGTTGCCGGCCTTTGAAGAAGGAGTACGCTCGCTTCTTGAAGGACCCTAAGTCGTATTGGTTTGAACATACCGCTGGCGACAGATCATTCCGTCAAGATGGTGAGGATGGTAGTTGGAGCTCTGTCGTGTGAGCGGCGAATGGTGAAACTAAGCGGCAGGAATTAAAGTATTTAAGGAGCATTTGTATATTTTTCTACTGAGTTCCATATTCCAAGATACAGGCGTTTGCTTAGTACGGAACCTGCAGATTAAATAGCAATCAATCAGTTAAAAAGAAAACTGTAAAAAACATATATTTAAAATAACAAAACATAGCCTACTTCTACTGTTATTAACGAGTGGGTATATACATCTACGTATGTACTCGTAGGATATACGTAATTTAAAGGCAGATGAGTTCCTTGAAGATTTGTTATTACAAAACCAATTGTTGCTTTACTCCATACTTATCTGCAATCGAATCGATATCATCATAGAAGACCTGCTCCCGTTGTCTGTATCTATGGTGGCATTTTAACATGCTTTTATTGCCTTGGTCTGTATATTTTTATATATGAATCTTTCGTCATAATTTTCACTTACTTTTATACGTTCAATATTTGTGATGTTGGTGGGTTGTGAACATGGCCATAGTATTTAATTTTAGATATAGCTCTAATAAGGTAGTCAACACTAAACTTATAATCTATTTAAAACTTTTTCAGTTTGTAATAAGTTGCAGTTTCAATGCGAAAGTTTAATGACCTCGACATTTATTATTAAAATGAAGTCTCAACTGGCGTAGTCATTGTGTGATGTTGTATTGTTCAGCATCTAAACTCCGGCGTTCCCTTGTTAATGTTTGGGGAACACAACAAATGAAATTGTTTACATAAGTAAACGTATTTACATTGCGTTGTAATGTTTTAAAGAAAAAATATGAGTCGCATAGGTTTATAAGTGAATAGCACAAAAAAGCTGACGTCGGTACTATCGTAACTTTGTAAATTCCCTAATAACTCTAAAGCAACGCTAGAAGCTCAACGCTGCCGAAACGAATACGGGAGAAGTATTTCCCGACACCTTCTGTAAATAAGAGTATATAAGAAGAAACTATCTGACTGATATATGCACGCACAGCCTACAGCCACTACTGGGCCTGAAATTTTGCACAGAGATTTCTGTTATTACGTAGCCGAACACCGATTTTTAGATAGAACGATAGAGGATGAGAGTTTGTATAGAGAAATAATTAAATCCATCGTAAGTTCACCACAGATCTATGTCCAATTATATGAAATAGAGTTCATCTTAGGCTAGACAATCATCGGTAAAATTAAATTGCAAGGCGGTTGAAACTATGGTGTTTAGTTTGTGAATAAAAACTATTCAATTCAGTTCTATATTGTTTAAAATAATGTACTTATTCACTACAGTTAGAAAACACCAGAAACTAAGATAACCCAAACTTACAAACGAGATTATCAATCACGTGACACTATAACAAACATTTGGCCCATATAAAATTATTCATAGTATAAAACACAGAAACCAGAATAAATAAAAGCAATTGTATATTGTACTCTGAACGCAATATTTGAAATTTCAAAAAAGATATTGTAGATATTGTCGGGCGGCCAGGGCATGCTCTATTACTTCGATATGAGTTTGAAATTGAATTTACAAGAAGTACTAGACGTGGGACGCAACCTACCATTGTACTCGAAATATTACCTAATATATTGGAAATAGACTTGATATTGCCTTGCGTACATCGACATATTCAACAATTTGAAATATCGAATATTAAATTGTAAAAGGCTGTCAATGTTCCTTGTACCCCAGCGGATTCCTAATATTAAAAATCCAGAAAAGCTTGCGGAACTTTACAGTGTTATCTTTTTTATCCTCTATTTATTTTATGTGTATATTTGGGTAACTCTATTTAGTGTTCTCGTGGTGACTATTTAGAATTACTGAGATGTTTTATCCTAACACATGCAACATTATTATAAATCACAAACGTAGGCCTGTGAACAATTAGAAAATCATATACCTCCAAAATTTGCACTTGTATTTCTACATGAATGTCTTAAATAGAAATCATGTAGTTAGTATATAAAACGCAGTACAAAAAACAAGTCTGTATGATTAAAATAGGAACAAGCTATATATTTTAAGAAACATTCTAAAACTAATAGTCTAGTCTAGTTCTAAATAAAACTATCCGATCTGCCGAAGTGAATAGGAGGTTTTGAAATAATTGACCTCCTCGATTGACCTTTACACACTTCTTACGTTAGCAAAATACCCGTGACAAAAGCTATATATATAGATAGACTGATAATAATTTAATATTAAAATAATTTATCTAAAAAAATATCAAACAGAATCTTTCTATATAGAGTGGGCAATTCCTCTAAATATACCGGTAGTCGG
>JWHW01015381.1:146662-159296 GCA_000931545.1 Papilio glaucus | reverse complement strand
AAGTTCTGCCATAACCATTTTTTTAAATTGGCGAATACTGGCCAAATATTCTTCGACTGATTTTAAAAATGGAACGTTTGCGCGATTAAAAAAAGAAATTAATTTTCATTCGTTACCAAATATGTAGTTGTCGAAGAAAAAAGAGTCGCCGATATCGCGTTGCACCGCTGTGGTTACGCGCCAACAGAGATTTTCATCCTTTTTTTTCGTCTCTGGAGCGGCAGAAATAGATATAAATATGCTGCGCGTTGCCATCGATGACTGGCTGCGTGGATTTAGGGGGGGAGGGCATTTCGAATAATGTAAATAAAATTGTATTCTACGTTTAATTACCCTTCATTTTATATATAATTTCTGAATAATTAACAAAAAGCGTATCATTACGTTAAAAGTTTGTGACAGAACTTAAGTTCTGAGACCCGACTTAGTATATTTCACCTATCTTGAAAATGGTTTGGAAGAAATTTTGTATATAGATACGGTTTTCATTGTCAAAATTATGAATTTTGCCTTTCCACAAAATATAAAACGTGTTTTAAAGCGCCATCTCTTGGGCTTGTGGATTTACCATTCACAAAATTTTAAATCTAACTGGAACCTAAAATTGGTGTTGAATAACGCTAGATAGTTATAGACGCTCCAAATATCTTTTCCGAAAAAACACGGTCTTACGATGACAGTAAATAGATTTTTTTTTAGATAGGTTTTTCGTTCATCTTCATAACATAAAAACAATGAGTCTGTAAAAATTGAGAAGTGTGAGTATATTACATTCAATATATTAAATTGTACGCAAATCTTTAATAGTGATTTTTATATAAAACACATTTCATTTAAAGTTTCATTTATTTCATTTAAAGACTGTAACTCAATTCGAGCGCATCGCTCGTTCTCTCAGTTCGATATTTCATAGTAATTTCAATCTGCTTAGAACATCTTTAAAGAGAAATTTCTATTTGTACTTTTCTTTTAAAGTAATTCTAAATTTTTCTTTAAACGATTATATGTACTTCATTACATGATTTTTTTAAATGAATTTTTTTAAATGTCATATTTGAAAAAACAATTATATTTCGACACTTTATTAATAAAAAACATGTTTTATCTAGAGGTAACCTAGGTGATTGTAATTTCTAGATACTCGCATTTCGGATACTTTTGTAATTCTCAGTAATAGGTAAACACACACCCAAATATTGCTTTTGGGTTCGAGTTTGGTGATAGGCTCATCGCATGTCACATTCGAGACAATAATCTCGAATAGCGGATTCAGGTAGCGATTACTGTCCCTTTTTATTCCAAATGAGACTTGAAACATTCTTTTATATAAGGTTAGTTTTATTTATAACTATAAATAAATTGTATGCTTTAGTAACACTATCAGAGTTTGTGTATATAGAATTAAAAGAGATTGTGGACTAACGTCGTCATTTGGCACTTTGCATACTAATAGTGTCATAAAATAGTATATTAACTTTTCGCAAAGCTTTAACTACCTGTAAACGTAAATAACCACGTTTATAGAGCCAAAGAGTAACACGAGATAGTTTTTCTTATTACTACTATTATATATATTAAAATTATAACATCACCTTCTACAGTTTATCTATTTATCTAACAATTTAGAGGTTACTTTTACGATGACGTAATAAAAAAAAAACTTTAAATACGAAATATTAACTACAAATCAACAAAAATAGTGACGCAAGTAAAAATAAAAATGGAATGTTTGTTGTATTTAATTAGATAAAAGAAATACTACAGAGTTTATCGTTAAAATATAATTCAAAAACAACATCTTCCAATACTCGCAAATTATTCCAGCAGCATGGATGAAATTACGAAACACTTAAACATTCCGGGGATAAGTTAGTTCATTTGTTATTCACGTTCATTTATTAACATCAGCTCTTTAGCATTCCATGTACTAAACAGGAGAACAAATAATGTTAAATACCGACCCGACTGCAGTTCATTTGGCATTCCGGAGACAATATTCTGTGAGAGTTATTAATGGAAACTAAATTTTAATTGTTTTCCGTAAGTACTATCCATCGTTTTAAACGACGACGACCTCTAGCTGATACGGTTACCAGACAGTTACGCCCTAGATCCTCGATTCCGAGTCTAGGCAAAATATAATGTTTTTCCAAAATCATAAGCCTTGTCTAATTTATATTATATATCAAAGTATCTTTATATATACTTATAGGATTAAGTACATGTCAATTTTTTTGTTCTCTCATGCTTTTTTTAATCTAAATAAACCAGCGCTTGACTACGATGCCACCTGATTTAAGAGATGGTTGCTTGTTAATAAAATATAATTTAAGAAAAAAGTAACAATAAGAAAACGATTTCAATTCACGATAACCCTGAATAACTCTAGAAGGGACTCTGAGATACCTGCAAACAAAACCTATCGATTGCAAAAATATTGAAATCTGTTCATACATGTCAAAGTCCTGAAGTAGCAAATATAAATTAAGAACCTCGTCCTTTTTTTTGAAGTTATTTTTTTCATTAATTTAATGGTTAGGCTATGTTGTATTTTTTGTTTTTCTTTCATTCATACGTTCATTCATATATTTAGTAGGTTAGGGGTATTCTTACATTTATTTTGTATGTCATCATATAGTTATAAAAACGCCAAGTATGCTTCCTACTTACTCTGTTACTCATCTTTTTCATCAACTGGAACATTACGTTACAGTCCCTTATAAAATTAAAGTAGTAAAATTATAGACGTACAGGATGTGTAGTACACACATCCTGTACGTCTATAATTTTACTGTTAGCATGAATTTCTTTAGGTAATGAAGCACCATCACTAATGGTGGCTTTGTCTTCTTAAAATTATTATTTTTATCATAATTTCATTAACTCTTACTTTATTAATGTTTACTTACAACTATAGAATGAAGAACAATTATCGTACAATCTCTGTTTGGACTTCAAACTATTTTGCAGAGCTATTTATATCAAGGCATTCGCTTCAATGCAACCCACATCCCATCTATATCGAGGGAACCGTGTAGGTGGAATTCTATAGGTAAATCAACAATATACTTTGAATGTTTATCACTTCATATTAGTCAAATTTTATTTTTTTATTTATGCGTATAAGGTGTTTCTGTAAGATATGATTATTTAATTAAAGTTGTATATCGTGAAAGCTACTGATCGTTAAAGAGTTGTTTAGCTTTTTCTTCTTCATGTATTTTACATTTAGAAATGGTCACGGGTCAACTATATATCTTTATTCTCGTTCTGTATTCCCGCCAGTTCAAAACTTTTTATAGAATTTTCCATGATACAAAAATTATTCGTTTGTCATTCTTTCAGTCAGTCTTTCTGCCATTTGCCCATTTCGGTATTGATCGTGATTATTATTTGAATTTAAATATATTCACCCACCACAAATAGTGAAATCTTAGATTAATAAGGTCAAGGATTATAATTAATAAGGTTACAAGAAACGTTTTTATCAGTTCACAAAAAATGGGTACCCCTCGGGAATTGAAATAAAAGTCGAACGAACACAACACGAAGTAACAGTCGAGGGTACGACCTCATTACTTTATATCTGTGAAACTCACCAAGTTGTTAAGGATGTGCCTGGAAGGTGTTAGTTTCTTAAGCTCAATTTAAGAAAGTTACTGTATTCGAAGTTTGTTCCTTTTTTCCTCTACTTTCTTTGGTATGAATTTAACTTTTTTCATGAATTCGAGAGGCAATCTGTAGCAATTTTTATTAGACAAAGCTGTGTCCCGCGGTTTCACCCACCGCGCATTTTAATTTAAACTAAATTGTTTACATGACAATTCGTTTGTTAAAAAAATATATACTCAAAGATGCAAATGGAAATTTTCAAAAAACAAACTTCTGTGCCATTTTTCTTTCTTTTTAACTATTAAATTGATATTTATACAGAAATAACAAAACAACTGTCAGCTAAATTCACATTCATTGAACGCTCAAACTGTCAAACGCGTGAAGTTAAAATAGTCGTTAGGTTTAATATTCTAATTTTCCATGCATCTTTCTTAATTGTATCTTATAATCTTCTTCTGATAATAACAAACACAAAATAAAAAGAATTAGCGACATCGGTCCAGCCGTTCACGCGTCATGTCGTGACCAAAGGTAATATGAATTTTGAACTATCTCTATTTTATCTAAGTAAATACAAGAAACATTGCATTAAAGTTTTTTTATTGTTACGGTCACGAGGTATCTTCCTTCGTCGTCATCGTGTTTTGTCTTATTACATAGTAATAATATATAACTAAGAAGATTACATATACCTTATAGTATATTTGCTAGAATCGAACAGAAATAAATAACAGAAGTAATTTGAGTCAGATTGCCCAAGGAGCCAAGGAACTCAATAATTGATACAATTCCACTTCATGTATCAAGCGAAAATAATGTGAATCAATAAATATGTTATAGATAGATTTAACATATAATTTAATGGTAACACTAAAATTTATTCCATTTTCCTTTCAAACCGCTTATGCAGTAGCACGTTCTTCAATAATTTACATTTGTGTGTTTGAATTTGAACTATTTCCTTTTAACGGTGGCGCGGATCCATTAGAACAATTTATTTTGCATTTCTTTTCCATCCCATAGAAAAATAAATTAATATTTTTTTTACTCTCATTGTGCTAGAAGCTTCATTTGCTTATGGACGCTTCACTGGAGTTTCCCTGAACCAATACAACTATCATGTTTATTTCAATATCTGTAGTTTTTTTTTCTATAGAACAAACGACCAAGCAGTTCAACGTATTAAGTGACCGATGACCATAGGCATCTACAACCTAATGAGTTGCAAATGCGTTTCCTACCTAAAATGAACAAAAGAATAAACAAGAAAAAGGGTATTGCCTTTTCCCATCCTCTCCCCCGTCAAATCCTCTTCCCCTCCCATCCCATTTGAATAAAATAGGAGAAGAGGACTAGAATTAGGCCTCCGGCACCTCAATCGTCTGGAGTGACGCAGAATACTCACGCCTGTCTTCTTTGAGGTCGTGGTATTTCACCGGTCCGGACCATTCGTGCAACATATGTTGTTGCCGGCTCTACCACTGTAAAAAGTAGTTTTTGGTTACAAAAGTAAAATGTAACTAACAATTTTATTGCTACGAATACTCTACGTTAATACGCTACGTCTACGCTTGTGTAGCACTTTTATGATTATAAAAGTACTTTTAATAACTTACAGAATGACGAATCTTTAACACCACTTATATCACCTCTCACTCTCAAGTTACATAAAACATATTGAAGTTCCTTTATAAATATCATATTAAATACATGGTACATTGTCATTAGACAAGGTTTCTACGACGCGTTACGTAGAAATCGTTAGACTCTACGAATCTCGAAAGTGTAGGATACACGTACAAAGTCTTAGGCATAATACAAATATATCCGAGATTCTACGCGGCGTCATATCAATAGCTTCAGTTACAGCCGACATGCTTCCATTGCTGGTCGGATGCCAATGATCGCGGCAGTTATTGATCCCCTGCCACCCTCATGCAGTGGGCTCTCGCAACCTTGACTAGTTACGTGCTGAGAAGACGCCGTTGCCCGTTCTCTGGTGGTGGACGTAGTTAAACGACGAGTACCCGGATCCACATAGCGTCATTATTTCCATACAATGACGTGGCTTTGTTCAAGAAAAGAGTCACGCAATACAAGTGCGGTACCATCTTTCGACCACTTATCTTCAGGTGTAGCGTGAGTATATTTCATTATAGAAAAATCTTTTTGAAAAGGATTACAGAAATATCAGTTCCGTGATTATGATTTGTACAGAAACAATAAAAACGATTTCATGACACTACGACACTAATGGATAAAAATATTTTTTGTTAATGATATGGTACCGCAAAATTAAAAGAAGCTTAAACAAAAAAATAGCCCAAATTTATTAAAATCTTAGCATAATGAAATTTATTATTAAAAGTTTGCATGCCTCCTCAAGGCCTACGTGTACCTATTATGAACTTATAATGAGTAAGCCTTAATGAAATGATCAAGTTTTGTTTAACAGAATTTTATTAAATTGGTGTGTATGTTATTAAGCTTCATTTCAATATGATTTTTTTTTTCGGTTTTCCCGTTGTTCAGTTGGCGATTGACCTTTATAAAACTAATTTTTTGACTGCAATGTGTTTACAATTTACTTTTAAATGGATGTAATGTGAAATGGTGTACTAAGAGTAACATTAGAAACTGAATTAGTAAAAGGAAAAGTATTAAAGCAGTAAAAAGAAATATTAAAGCGTTCAAAAATGTTTTTGATAGTATTTATGCGTTGACCGTGTCCTAATTTACTAGCCTTGATGTTTCACGTTGTCCTCGGCCCAGGGCGGAACTGAACGATTTGTATGAAAAAGTCACAACTTGATTTTAAAACGAATGTAAAATTTAAGCTTTAAGTAAATTGTAAAATTAGTTGAAATATTATGAACGATGTTACCAAAAGGGGGTCCATTATGTTTCTGCTAAAAGGCGAGCGTTTCCGACGCAGTGAGGTATTCAACATAGCGGAGAAAATTAAATACGTCGGAAGCTTACATTAAAGCAATGATAAAGTGTTGAAGTCAGTAACATTTTTATTGTACAAATAATCATACTTTTAAAACAGATTGTGTATTTTTAATTTATTCCTACTTTATATAAAAGTTGTTTTTAGTGAATATAATAATATTGAATATGTTTTATTGGTATTTAGACCCGAAGACAATTTCAGTGGTGATCATTTTACGCTTGGTTATCTAAGCATAAAAATACTTTAAAGTTCTTGTTTTGAAGCCTTGAAGCTAGAAGTCTTTCTGAGATGTATCGATAGTAAATAAATTTTAAGAATTAGTGTAAATCAAGATCGGAATTGCCGTATTTATCTTCTTAAGATTAGTAGTAGACAACATTCTCATATCATAGTCAAATTAAAAGTTGAGTTTAGTTTGTTGTGTTACTTTAACTTAAGCTTTGGACTTTTGCATATAAAGTTCGGATTTCTGCAAATCTAATGAAAATGTGTCTGAATTTGATGTATTGATCTTTTTTTTTATATGTGTAAGTCCGAATTACTTTACCTGATGTTAAGTGGCGACGTTTTTTTTATGGAAGAAGGTGGCAAACGAACATGCGTATCAACTGATGTTAAATGAGCGCTGTTCATAGACATCCGCAACTTATCCGCAACAAGCAAATGTGTTGCAGATGCGTTGTCTACCTTTATTGACAGAGGACGGCATAGACAGGAAACCGGATATTTCCTTTTCCCCGTTAACACCATCCCCGTCCAATTCTCTTCCCGTTCCCATCATATCCTTATGAAGAAAGGATGGAAAGGGGAAGAGGACTGAAATTAGGCCTCCGGCACCCCACTCATCAGACGAAACGCAGAGTACTTCTACTTCACACCTGTTTCCTGTGAGGTCGTGGTATTTCACCGGGCGAGCCAGCCCATTCGTGCAACAGATTGTGACTGTTGTTGTTGCGGGCTCTACCACTGTTATGGTGGACGTAGATTGTTATTACAAATTTATATTGATATCAAAGGTTTATATAATTCTAGCAACGTAAATGTTCACGTAAATCAATTAAACATAATGTTCATTTCGCTGCGCTTCGCAGTTTCAAAACAGTAACAAGTTTATAACACTGAAATAATCTTGTTTATACTTGTTCGAGTTACAAATTGAAGTAACTTGCAATTCCAAATCAAATTATGTCGATTTATGTAGCTCATATCGTCAAATAATAGAAACAGGTTGGATAATAACAATTTATGTCTACACTATTAAAACTAACCATATCAAACCATTTCGAATTTACTGAATTTAATTAACGAATTCTTGAAAATAATTTGTTATCCTCTTGGGTTTGCCACAACGTTTGAGATCTTGCGTTGATCCTTTCATATATTACACATCTCTACGTGATATTTTTCAGTGGGAAGGGCGGCAAAAGCAGCTGGAGATAGATTGAGCTGAACTTACCCTCCACTTCACAGAACAGACGAATCAAATATATGTATTTATAACTTCTCATCTTATCTCTTCTCTCTTTCTCCTTATCTAATTTTATAAAAAAAAAAGATTTGATTGTATGTTTGTTCCGGATAAACTCAAAATTACTTGCCTATCTCTTTGCAAGCGAAGCTGGGACGAGTTGCTAGTCTTAGCTAACAGCGTTCGAAAGAAGCTTTGGACGATGCTGGTTAAGGCTTAGGTTACATTGCCTTCCGGTCGCGCTTTTAAATTAATGCGGTCGTTAAAGCTTGCTTTACGTCGTAGAATTCATATTACCTAATGTGTTAGGTTATGAGTTATCATTAAATGAAATGAGTACTTCACAAGATCATAAAATTTCTATGGGATTTTTTGTTACCATCAGAGTGCTAAAAATAGAACAGTTAAAATTAAAACGTGTATCAGTATAAATAATGTTCACTTTCAATTGATGATGTACATTTTTAAATTTAATAGACATTGAAACTTTCTGGTATATCATAAATTTTTGTAGAATAGCTAAGTTATTTGACGGAATAATAAAAATATAGCATCATGGGCGCAACTTTAAGTGCAATACGCTGCGCCCTGTTGACTTTTCTCAATAAAATACACCCACCTTGAAAATATCGGGTAAGTTATGGATTGTATAAGGCTACACTAGGGTTGTATACTTTGAATTATTTATTTCTAGTACATTCCAATAATTTCAGCGCTTTTAATGAATTCATAATGTATGTAATTTTGTAAATTAAAATGTTTGCATTTGTGTAATTCAACTCGCTAAGGAGCCCAGAATTAGAGACCCTTATATCATTAGGAGGGTACACCTATCGTCAAATATCCTCATAACACTTACAAAACCTTTTTAATTTTAGATAAACAAATTTCGCCTGGAATAAAAATTGATCTTAAGGCTGGCTACCTAAGAAACAATTTTATGTTAAATTATGTGCCTTAACCTAAAATACAAAATACCGTCATTACTTTTTTATCGAGCTATGATAAGCTGCCATTTATAATATAATATTATTCCTTATCAATAGTAAAACGCAAGCAAGGTAGCATGTAGCCATCATTGCTGTTGCCACGTAGCACTCTACAGACGTAGACGTCTACAACCTTATTACTTGCTGCTTCGAGAGGCGTTATAGGGTGTGAAATACTACCCTCCTCACATTTTGGATTAGTACCTTTTTTTGTTGTATTAGCGTACTCTGTGAATAGTAGTTTGAAGCTGATTAAGACTTGCAGGTAAATGAAACTAAGTTGTAAAGTAGATTATATATAAGATAAATTAACAAAATGGTGGTACAGCAAAGTTGCAAAAACTACACAAATCTTGGTGTAAAATAGAAAATGCTACAGAATTAATTTCGGTCGATAATCGATACAAGTTATGCCCCGTACTTCTCGTATAAAACTGTAGTTTGCCGCTTCCGTCCTTGTAGGGTGAATTCATTTGAATGTATTTGCTCAGAGTTTTCCGCTCGGCGCATTTGCTCGAACATTTTTGCTACTAGACCAGTAACCGAGCGAGGAGCGACGGCGCAGATGACGACTAATAACATTTTGTTGACAACTCGCGGTGGTGTGACAGAGACGGCACTGTCAAGATATCACATAGAGTTGTTCACCCGAATTTATTATTTTTTAAAGTGTTGGGTACTTTGTGCTATACTATTGGTTGAGGGATTCGATTACAAGAGGTAAACAAATCTAAGTGATTTCGGATCTGGTTAGTATTTTGTAAATGATAACTGACCCACTCCACGTTATATTTGTTACATAAAGCTTAAATAAATGCTGATGGAAAGGACTTTATCGGTCTTCTCTAGTCGAATTATATTACATGAAAGAAAAAATCATGAATCCTTCAATCGGTTCAATGGGGTTATAACTTCAAAGCTCAAAGAAGATGTCGCCGCTGTTGAATGTTCTTCCCATTCGCTATTGTTGTTTGTTTTGGTATTTGTTGAAGTTTTACAGATACTTGCTTACACCCAACAGTAGCGACATCTGAAGTGAGCAAAAGGTATATTTTATCCCCATTGACATGTAAATAGAATGAAGTAATAATTAAAAGTAATTGGGTAGCAGCAGCTCTATGTAGTTCCGCCTACAGATTTCGCTTCGGGTGTCGGTATAAGGGCTGGCTCGGGGCGCCGGCAGCCACTCGTGCTGCGAATCGCCTCCCGAACAGTCGGGGTGGCGTCCCGACGATACGAAAACATTACGACCGCGCGCGTACGTATTAAATACCCCTATTATAATTTATTTTAACATCCGTGTCTAGTGACTACGAACGGTGAGTCAAAAATAAGTTTTGTGTGATGAGAGAGATTTTTTTGTGTTGATTTAGGTAATGTTTTAATTTTTATCGCTTTATCCATAAAAAATATTGTCCTTGCTTAAATGTTTCATTCAATATTCTATTACTTATTAGATAGTTAGTTTTTTATTTAAACTTAGAATAATGTTCACTATTATTTTTAATGTAAATTATATTCTTATGAACTTCAAAAGTTTTAATATAGACTAGAAATTTGGAGAGAATCATTTTTTTTTATTTCTAACAAATTACAATTTGAATTGATCAATAATAATATTAGCTACTTTGTGCCATTATAAACAATGAGTTTTTGTCTTCGCACTGAACAGTTCATTTAAGTCTTTTTTACGCTAACTAGATAATTAATTATAAACTTGATTGGTAAAATAGGTAGCTTATTTTGTGCCATCAAGTTATAAATACGACATTAATGTTGCTGTATGTATGTATTTATCCATCAGCTTTTAGCATTGCTGTACTAAGTCTCACCAATCCGATGGATTCGTGGGTAAAAGGTTTATTGCACTAACAGATGGCTTAGCCGACAAGCGTGGCTCTTGACTTGTTGACCGCAAGAGGGATAAATATTCAAGATGATATTACGCACCTGCTGTCTCTAGTTTACTAGTACTTTTTACTATAAGTGGGTTGGTATAATTTTGTTCGAAATTTGCATTGAAATTAACCTTACAAAAAACCACATGTTTATATTACTAGTGATCCGCCCCGACTTCGCCCGGGAGGCACTATGTTGATCAGATCGCTGCCTTCTTCACAGGATCACCCGCTAGGCAAATCTGAACATTTTATGAAAATTTAATTAAAATGGGTCCAGCCGTTTCGGAGTTAGTATATACAGGGAACATACATACACACATTGCCTTTGATGTATATATAGATTTATCAATATCATACTAATTTCTTAGGAAAAGATATCCAAAGCTGAACGTAGACCTTTCTAAAGGATTTTCAACGTTCTTTCTCTTACTGTTTCCATCGTGTGCACTCCCATAGCCATGACTAGACAGTCAGGGGTTCTTATGGGACCCTATCTCTGTTGCTTTTTACGTGACCGCCATTTTGCAAGCTTTAGACTCCACCGACCATCTTTTACACAACTAATGTGATTTCCACTTGACCTTAACAATTTTAAGAGTAATGTCGGTTCTGCATATATATACAGATGTGTACGACGGTAGACCACAAGTTCCTTAGCCGTAGATCACAAGTTCCTTAGCCGTAGACCACAAGTTCCTTAGCCGTAGATCACAGCCAACTTTTCATATATTTTTTTCTTATATTTTAAGTACTATTTTAATGTTGATAGGTGATTGTTTAAAATAAAGTTAGTTCACATTATTTTAGCAGCATTTTCTTAATGTAAGATTTATAGGATTCGTTCCAGTAACAAGGATTTTGGTCATTACGTTTATACATGGCGTCAGACGAGCGTAATTCTTGATGACGGCTCCTATATTCCAATGTAATAAATTCTACGCGCAAATTTACATATCTCAGAAGGGTGGTGAAATCTTACCGTAATAATTTCAGATGTAATATTAACGTATGTCGACAAAAGGATTTACGAAGTTTTCAGAAATGGGAACCTTCGGTTAATTTACCTACATTATTACCTACTACCTATATATCTATACTAATAATATAGACATATTTGTTTGTTTATAAGAACTGAATCCTATGGAGAAATTTTAATTAATATTACATTATTAGAAAGGTACATTATTTAAATGTTATATATGAAACACTTCTTATTAACGCTGTGTAATTATTTTTTTGTAATTTAATTGTATTTAGAAATAATATGGGGTATACTTTTTATTAATGAAGTGTAATATTAAGATTCGAGGCATAGCATTACCGCATGACAAGAAGAGTGCTTGTAGAAATGGAATTACGGATGTAAAGTGTTCTCGATTTCAGATATTTCTTGGTTTCGAACGGAACGATTTCAATCTTTGTTTATTTTGTGTATATTAAAAGGTTGGAACAAATTGCCGGCGTCACTTTTTCTGTCGGACATGCACACCTTCAAGTGAATAGATGACTGTTAAACGAATGCGTACCATTCTTACAATAACCAAATCATCACTTAACATTAGTTGTGGTTGTCACTCTGTTCTATTGATTATTTTAAATTCACTTGAAGTCGTAATTATCCAAATTAAATTGTGGAATTACAAGGTAACACAATAAAGGTTTCTTATCTTTTAAGACTAAAAAGAAAATTGTTTTTTTTTTTTTT
>JWHW01015381.1:127270-143082 GCA_000931545.1 Papilio glaucus | reverse complement strand
GAAAGAGTTCGACCATCCCATTAAAGTATTACTTTGTAGGTTTCTTAAAAAATATAAAAGAAATCAAATGACATACATGTATTTATTTTACATACTGTGGGTTCGTGATCAAGCGCTAGTTTGTTCAATATAAAAAAAAAATCTTTCATAACTAAGGACACCGTGTTAGTCAATTCACGAGACGTTGCCAAAAGCACGCCTCATTAACCAAGCCTTAAAAGCAATACACTCTATGGCCTTTATTTCCATATTGAATGAAATGAACGTTTAGTATAGCTTAAGAGCAAAGTTTACGTTCGATTAAGTTATTTTTGTAAAGCTGTAAAGTGCTTAGTGAGCTTTATCTACTATAAGTAATTATTTTCTTTATACATAATTCTAGTTAGCAGTATTTTACTGTTCATAACTTTAATATAATAATAATACTGTAATTGGTCATATTCTGTGTTCCTTAAAAATGGTATGACCCGTGACAAACAATGTTAATCGATTATATATTAATCATTAATTTGTTGATGTATTTTTTTAAATTATCGCTAAAAACACATAATGTGTCATAATTTAATTAAAAATTATTTTCAATTGTATGTTAGAGGCAGACGTATTTTAAATTTCGGAATTTGAAAAACGGCCTTAATTTGACCTCGACGATGTGATTAAAGAACCTTTTTTTATTCACTTCCTATTCCTTGCTCGCTTCGTATTGAAATGTGTGTCGTTCCAAAAGATGTCAAGAATCGATTACTTTGAGCAAAATCGTCTATAGCACAGCAGTTTTGTAATTTTTTGTAACGCCATAAAATTTAACTTTTCTACCTACCATACAGTATGTTTTTGTTTGTTTTGTAGACAAAGAGTGCGAGGAGTGCCAGCAGTATGCCGCGCGCCGGCGCATTGTTCCTCGCGCTTGCTGCTGCATTGTTCGCATTGCAGTCAGCGGATGCCTCGTACATTGATCCTGGTAAATAAACAAATAAGCTAAATATACTTCCATCAATTCTACTACAGTCAAAATACAACTCCGGTTTCCCTGTAGACGAACTTGGATTGGTGTTATATGTCCACTGCTATCCATGAACATTAGCATCAATTAGAGAATGATATTGAAATTGCAAACAGTAGACAGCAGACTGTAAGATGCTTTACTAGCTTTTATGTTGAACATATGTATATGTAGGCAAGGAAATAACTCCTTCCAGCAATACGTTCATTAAAGTTTAATTTAATGATTAAACATACAGTTAATATACGTTATATAAAAAAGGAAACTCATCTCAACTCATTTGCAAATTCCTTTTACGTATACATATAGTCTCGGCTAGACATAATATAATCCTTGGCACACCATATCCAGCGACTTCCTTTCGTGGACCGATGTGCAAATGCACCGATAACCTCTTAAGAGAGGTTATCGGTCCATTTGCAAGGAGTGTGCTCCACACTTACAAGTACACCACACTTGTAATCGCAATAAAATGTGTGATATCACAGGCCTTATGATATTTATAAATGTTTTGTTATATGCCAACAGGAGACGATGATATCGATCGAGATATGTTTGAATACGACGATGACCCGAACGACTTGCAAGTGATACGAGGCGTTGGAAAGTAAGTCATTATTGTTAATTGCTACTAAACATTTTAATTATTTGAAGCCACCTATTCGTTAATATACATGTTGTATTATGTTTTGAGCTGTCTAATTGTATTGATAGCAAAGTTGGTGTAGGTTCACCTTCCTCTTCCTGCCTTTTCCAATCTATCTGGGGTAAGAACTGTATGTTCTCCTCTTCTATATCCCTCTGTCAGCCGTCATATCTGAATTCACACCATTCTGACACACATCTCTTACACAACCCATCCATACTTCCTTCGGTCTTCCTCTACGATTGTAATCATCCACGTTCTTTCCCCGTACTTTCTTCGCTATATGTCCTTCAGCACTCCTCACAGTATGCCCATACCAAGCTAACCTCTTGCTCCTCAATTTCTCTGTGACACTCTCGCTACTTTCAGACTTCTTCTAATATACTCATTCTTTTAATCTATCCTCGTCACACCACACATCCATCGTAACATTCGCAGCTCAGGCCATATGAGACTGAGGGCTCCTTTCATCCGAACCTTTGTTGGCCCAACACTGAGATCCAAACAATACGACAGATCTTAGGACCGACTGGTAGATCTATCCTTCAAGTTTAAGGGACATTCGTGGATCACAAGTCGTTCCAGCGATCTGCCACCATTTCATCCAATCTGCATTTATTCGGCTTTTCACGTCTCGATCAATATCGCCATCGTATTGAATAAGTGAACCCAGGAACTTAAAATTGGAGCAGATTGGTAGAAATACACCATTTAAGGTAACTGGAGAACAAATGTTCAGTTTTGGTCGCGCTGATCTTAAGACCAGCCTTTTCCAGTTTATTTCGCCATTTCTCCAACCTGCTCAGCACCTTGCGCTCATCTTCCCCTACAAGTACGATGTCGTTGGCGAAAAGCATACACCAAGGTGCTACATCCTGCATCTCTGATGACAGTGCAAGCCCACCGTTGTAATAGGTTATGATAGTAAATTATTATTGATTTAATATTATATTTAATTATATTCCTTCAATTGGTTCACACATGTTGCAATAATAAGTGTCGAAACAGGCCTTTTACTTCCCTAAAATCTAGTGTATGTTTAAGAGTTAATGGTATATTATGGCAGTTAGTAGATTAACTATTACAGAAACTAATTAGTCAAAGCTAAAGGAAGAGTAATTTTAACAAACACCATTATTGCATCGCATGATACTAGTATCGTTTATGGATTTCGAGTAATACTCATTATAAAATATATTTTCACGCACATTTATGATCTTACAAACTTTAATGGTTAGAAGACGTATCATTGAAGCACTAGCATGACTTGAAACTTAGGCTAGTATTCGATGATGTGATTTCAGACGATCGTCGCTGATCTACGTTTTCAGGCGCGCCTGTATTCCGCGCGGCGGCAACTGCGACCACCGGCCCGGCGACTGCTGCCATTCCTCCTCCTGCAGATGCAACCTCTGGGGCTCCAACTGCCGCTGCCAGCGCATGGGCCTCTTCCAGAAGTGGGGGTGAATACCGACCTGCTTCCCCTGCAGCGGCGGCCATGTTCCTCTCGAATTGACCGCCGCTCCATCGGACGCTACAACCAATGCACTACGACATCGGACCCGTTGCGTTTTTTCACTTCATTTATATCTATTGCTATCCCTCATCCATATTACATCTTCTTAGATTTGAAAACTCCATTCAAATCCAAAACAGGGACCTAGAAATTTTAGTTTAAAAATATTTTTGGACCTATTATACAAAATTTAGAATGCATTTTCTGGTTCATTTGTAGTACGCATTTCTTTTAATTTCTTTCTTTTATTCTTTCGTCTGAATGTGTTGAGCGTCCGCTTACGTGGTTGGGCAATCACCCAGCCTTATTGCCCAATCAGTACGCCTCGACGTCATGCTCGGCCATTCAGACCCCGCAAACTGCCCACAGCATTGGGTTCTGAGTGCTTGTATTTTTGTTTTCGATTTAATTTTAGCCACAGAACCCTACGCTCTGCGCTCGCATTTAACTTCTATTAAAATGTATGTATGTAGAGTAACATAAGATAAACGTAGAGACGTAAAAGTAGCGCTAAATTGGTGGTAAACTTATGTCAATAAGAAGTAGATGTCATTACAAAAATAGCAAAAAAAAGTTATCGTAATAAATGTTCTAGTTACATAAGATACTAACTTTAATAGAAAACTTGGTGAAAGATGCTACAATAAGCCTTTGGAATGAACAGCTCGTCTTGTATTTGCGATTGGCAACTTAGATTTTAAATTATCTATATGTGTCAACGTGTAATTCTTAAATTTAAAACGAATCTTTAATGTATTCTATGTGTCTCTCGCACAGGGAGTATATGGTATTGCAGCCTAGTAGACTCTTCTGTACGTAGCTTCTTATATTGTACGTTCTTGATAACGGAATATGGTATTATATTATAACGTATATTGGAATATGGAAATGATATATTGTATTAATAAATGTTTATGAAGATCAGTACGTTTTTTATTACTAAAAACTCTTTAAAATATGATGCCCCTTTGACACCGACATAGTACCAGATATTAGTAAATATATCTTGCTTTCCTTTGTCATTACTTACCTTCCATGCAGGTTCTGTCCTACTGACCCATCTCAACTGACAATACACGACGTATGCAGAATGAAAGCCAACGCGTTACAACAAAAGAACCACACGTCTAGATTGTTCCTGTCCCACATGTTTTTGCCTTTTGAAATTGTGCCACCAAATACATGAGCTATTTTCGATTCGATTTACTAACAGGAAGTACAGTATACTGTGTAATACACATTTATTACTAAAATACTACAAAAAAATTAAGTTATTAAAAATCTTACTTTAGAAGTTACTAGACACTATAACAAGTTACAGAGAGTGATACCTATTTTACAGTGTTCACTTGACATGTATGTAAGCATAGTGGGTTAAGGACTATCGAGAAGTGTCATTGTATCGTAAGCCGGGTATTCGACTTTAAAAAATGTCTACATATTACAATAGTAGTGGACACAACCTGATACATATAATATAGGCATCCCTAAATATCTCTGGACTACAATATTATTCGAGGGCGGGTACAGTTAACCGCAACGAAAAATATTATCGGCTATTTTCCTACGTTACTCTACCGAGAGCGAAATTATGTTCTTTCTATTATAAATCAAAATTGCCTTTTTTAGTATTGCTTATTATAAAAAGAATCCTCTTAAAAATAAATATTATCGTTGTTTTTAAACATATATTTCGATAATAGAAAAAAAAACTAAAACAAATGTCTTTATAATAAAATCCTTTTAATACAGTAAAATATATTGACTGTTTCATAAATCAATTGAAGGGAAGATCAAGCAAGAATACAAGCAGGGTAAGTCCAACTTTAAGTTACAACATTCTTTAAAGTTCTATATATCCCGTTTACTAAGATCAAGTCTCGAGTTTATGAATAATTTTATAGAAGTTTACTGAGGGGTCGATAATTGGAAAAACATCCGTTCAACCGGGTCTCGGGGAAAATATTTCCACTTCAATCAAGTCGAAGAGAACGGCAGACTAAATCTAACACAGAAGATAAATTTGAATATAAATATATAAAGAACTCATAATGTTTTCGTAAAAATTCCAACAAGCATACAAATTATTTCCACATTGGCCGCGTTAGACGATATTTGGTAGGGGAAAATCTTATAGTTTCGCGCGAACAACATGCTCAACATGCGTCAGCAGAACGTGTCAACAGTATGCTTATTTGAATTAGGATCAGTTTCGACGAACTTTTTATAACACATTTTTATGATACAAGGGATTATTTTTGTTTATTTCTTAATTATTTGCTTCTGTCGGCAGTCCTTATGGCTGCCTGTGTTTTTAATACCGTTAGAAGAAATCAAAAGTGATAGCGTCTCAATTAATTTTAATTTACCATTGCTACCAATCAACCATCACAGAAGTTGCAGATATTGTGCCAAGCTTTATGTGAAAGGGTATTCCTCTTTGCTGCCGGTACTCCTCGAAGTCCTGGTAGCACTATTATTCCCGGTCGAGCCGTTACTACTGAGTACTCTACCACTATTAAAATCTGAACCCTTGCTTTCGATGAAAGTTATTTAGTCGCTCTTTTACAGTTAACATATTAATTAAGTACACACACAAACGTTAGTAAAATCATCGAGTCATCGAGTCATCATGTCTTTTATAATCTTCTAGATATTTGCCACACGTGTGCGCTTGTCTCTGAGTCATGTAACATGCACGGCGCAGTGACAGTTCATTTTTCCAGTGCATGAGCCACATCACAACGCGCGGAAATTTGTATTAAAATGTAAATTGTAAAGCATCCAGGACGAGGTAAGGAAATTTGCATCTATGGAAAGCATAGTTACGTAACCGCACGGTGGAATGTAGCCAATATAAATAGCCAATATAACTCATTTTTTTACAGCAGCAGGTGGCCAGCGAGCAAGTAGTTCACCTGATACTAAGTGACCTCTACATAGACATCTGCAACAAGCTAATGACAGAGGCGTTGACTTCCTTTAATGAAAAAGCGGAGGGATAAACAGAAGAAAGGATATTCTTTTTCCTATCCATCCTCCATCCCATAAAATTATTAGAAATTAAATCTCGGGAACCTCACACATCAACGCAACGTGTGAAGTCGTAGTAATACACCCGTCGAGCCTGCCCATTCGTGCAACAGACAACAAGACCCACGTGCAATAAAAATAAAAAGATTTTGTTATTTTTTTTTTAAATTAGCTCACACAAAATAATTGTCAATATTAAAAATTATCTTAATTAGATGTTCCTATTGTTTTATGATGTAGACGAATTTCTTAGATCTTTTTTACATTATCAAACCTTTGAAAGGATGAGATCCACATTCTTTGCAATAAACCACCTATCAAGAAATGTATTTATTGCAGACATCGGGATAATACCGAGCAACTCCGACGTGTAGCTTAGCCGCTAACTTCGATAACGGAAGTGAACTTGCAGTTACTCGAGGGTTGAAAGCTGATTAATTTTGTAGGGAACGGTAGCGACTTTGATCTAACAGTACGTCGTGTGTACTTCATAGTATATCTATTAGTGCTATTTATTAATTTGCACCAGCTTATTAAAATCGTCTAAAATAAAACAAACGTTACTATTGGAATATCCATGCTAGCTTGATAACTGTAATTTAAGTATACCTTAAAGCGTAAATTGTCTAATATTAAATATTATTATTAGGGTAAGGACGGAATAAGGTAGTGGGTTTCGTATCCGCTATTCGACTTTTGTTTTTCATCATAACTTCAGCTTAGTTGGAATGGTTAAAAGTAATATTATATTTGTATTTTTTTTACAAAATTTGCTGTTATTAAAAATAGCGTAATAACTTATCAACACTAACTTTATTTTATTTCAATAATTATCGTCACTCTGTATTAGTGCACTGCTGGAAATGGCCTGGTGTCTTTCACAATATTCGGTCCTACAGTTTTCGCACTCAGAGACAGTCAGCCTAACGTGGTCATTGAATCGCGGAGCCCTTACATTTCTTCGTATGTGTCCTCATTTTAAAGGCTCTCTCTCGACCGTCTTAAATGTAAAAAGTGAAAAATTAGGCTCCATACGAGTAGCAACGTTTAATTAATGCAGTCAATATACGTGTAAAGCTTACATATGCCACTAATAAGGAAACCTCGAATATGGAATAGTAATTTGTGCAGGATTGTGGGGTGCCAATATCTTGAAATAAAAATAATGTCACGTAAAAGAAATTAAATTAGGTGTCTTTAACAATAAAAATATACTAATTATAAACAAAGGTTCAAAGAATTGGTAGAGCTCGCAACAGCAACATCTGGTGCACAAATTAGCTTGTTCGACCGATGAATATCGTTTGCCACCTACCACTGTAAAAAAGGTAAGTTCCTCAAACATAGAACTTTTTATTATGTTCCGGCTTTAAAAAATATTTAAATTCGGATAAATATTCAGCAGTGCATTCGTACTACAGATCTTGTCGTTGCTGGCTCTACCGCAGCTAATATATTTGCCATACAGTTAACCTTCGCTCAGGTTTGGCAAGTCGAAGGACACCCTTAGTGCAGTTAAATGCTTTTCTTTAATGGAAATCGGATTTAAAAGTTCAGTTCCGTTTCACCGAATCCGCGAATAGCGAGAATTTGTCCGCAAATAGAGGGATTGAGTCGCAATTTTCTGACCCGCAAATAGTAAAAACGCGGATAACGAACCCGCGAATAAAGACCTTTTACTGTACTTCCATTATCTTTACACAGTACAAAATAAAGTCGCTTTCGTTATCTGTTCCCTTTGATCTTTCAAACTGTGTAACAGATTTTAATGTGGTTTTAGACGGTAGGAAGGTATATATAATATATATAATACATGCATATTATAATACAGAAAAGCAGAGAATTTCAAAGATTTGTAATGTGAAAACATATTTTAATGTGTTTACGTTGCAATTGGAAAGCTATTTAAACGGATACTGTTAATCCATTTCAACTTAAATATGTTAGTTATACTAAACATTTCATGCACATTATAAGTACAAGGTAAGTGTGTTATTTTTTCTATAAAGAATAAACAAACGTAGGTGTAGCCGTGAACATAACATTGTTTTGTTGTTTAAGCCAGTGGCTTAAAACATAAAAATATAAGAACGTTATTACTTGTGTAAATTGGAGATTGTAATTTCCTTTCGAGTAATAAAAAACAAAGTTACGAGCTGAGCGTTTATTATAATAACGTTTCTGAGTATTTTATAGCGATCCTGGTACAATTAGATAAATACTGAACACTTGCCTTAATACTATAGCAGTTAAATATCATTTTAACTTAAAATACTATGAAAATTTCACTAATAACGGGCTTAATTCTGTTCCTCTTCCTAAAAAGGATGGGAAGTCATTTGCATTATGTTAACTAATTGAAATACGTGTAGTTATATTCATGGCTTATGTTTTTTTGTAATTTGGATATGTCATTTATTGGCGTACATATGAGAACAATCATTGTGAAGTTTTATATTGCGAATTTAACATATGTCATGTCTTAAATAAATAAAGTGGGTAAATTGATGTAAACATAGAAAAGGGTTTATTTAATAATTTATTTTGTACTTTATAGGGTCGCAGAGCTAATGAGGTGAATAAGGGCAGCAGTTCTATTTATTTTCTAAATAAAAAAACAGAATAAATATCTATATATTCATTACTTTTAAAGTTTATCTTCCAGGGCGGCGAGGGCGTACACATTTTTTTTGGTTATAGCTTTTTTGATTAACTTTAGGGGAGTTATGTTAATATAAGGGCTTTTTGGTCGCTGTACTCATTCGAGCATGGCCGCTGCGTGAATAGAATCTAAATTACCTGTTTATCAACAGCTAAAGCTAATATCGTGGAGTATTAAATTTATGACAGTGTTGTATAGAGATAAGATTTATCATAAAGATACAAATACGGTTTAAGTGACTTGTTACAGGCTTTTGTAATTGCTTGTTGAAATCATAAAAACAGTGAGGTAAAAATACTTCTACTATTTCTATGGAAAAACGCTTTTCTACCTCCGATCTTCTGGATATATTTTAAGCTTTCAGATAAACCTCCGTACTGATAGGCTTAATATTGAATTTGAATGAATGAATGAATGAAACAACTGAATATTAGTTCTAATGTTAGCCACGTATTGGTTTGACACAATTCTTTAAAAACAAAAATGTATAGTAACATTATGCGACGGTATTTTCGACTCTTATCACGTACTAACGATTCAAAACGTGTCTGAAAAGAGATAACGTCGCGCATAAACATGTCTATTGAAATGCGAGTGAGTTTCCGAACACCAGATGTTTGCCAGTTTTGCACAAGGCCCGTGTCGCGCAAAAAGTATTTGTAAACAGCATTAGTAATACAATCGCGTATTACATTTATAATTATTTTACTGCGCACCTCGTGGTAAGTACGTGATATAAGTGTTTCAGGTTTTGATTTCACTCAGGTATTAAAATTGGCCGTGCGTTTTTTTTGAAGGAACATATTTTCGGTATGCAAACTAAATTTATTCTTAACACAAAATTATACGTACCAAATAAGTTCAGTGCATCTGAGGATTTCTTAAATGACAATGTTTATTTCGACCAATCCGCAACTCTCACTTCTTCAACATCGTTTTTTATACCGTTAGTGAGTAAGTGTATCTTACTTACAAGACATGTATAACATGAAAGGGAAGTAATTGGCTCCTTAATAAATCTCCTTAAATACAGGTCAACCTAGTAAGAAGCCAAGGCAGTAATGAAGTTAATTTATAGTTTGCAAGAAACATTATTTATTCTTTATATTATATACATAACCCATATTCAGTTCAGAGTATATAGGAGGTGGTTGTCTATTTTTAGAAAGTGATTAAATGTAACCATAGCTACGTAAATAACTCATCGTATCGTAATCAAAATCGATATCTCTCAACGTTCGAGTCCAAGGTTCCATAGCTTATCAAAAATTAATACATTTTGCTATTTCTATAACCTAAGTGTTTCCAAGGTACGTAACGTAGTACTTTTTTTTGTAAGAATTGCTAGGGACCCTCTGACACGGTGGTCAGAGATTTTGTGTAGCATTACTCGGTTCTTACATATATTTTTTTAAACCTTAATTTGCTGTTAGGATAGCTCATTTATTTATCTTGCTAACTATGTTTACAACTTTTGTACAATATTGTATAAATTTGTCTCGCACTTTATCATCACCTAATATTGTATTGTACACCTAATGTAGTACTACTAGCGAGAGAAATAGATAAAAATATTAAATTATCAATCTTATGTAAATAATTACTAAGAGGCTAAAGGCTCAATATCTGACGCTCAGGGGTTCGGTTGCCATCAATTTTAATCAGGAAAATTATCAAAACAATGCCATAAAGTTCATCAATCAAAATCAGTTTCAATTATTCGACTTATGTGCTAGCGAACAAACCTCGGACCTACCGACATTGAACAAAACAATATGGATAATAAGTGAATACATAATCTACTCACAGTTATCCAGAGTAATTCACGCATAATGTCAATTACATTCCCAAAGGGACTGACGTCATGATATTACATTACTAACTTTGACAAGGAGGAAAATCGCTTATTTTCCTTTTGGTTAGCAAAATTATTTCCTTGTGTGGTATATGCCGTTGCGGAAAAAACAGTGGTCCATTTAACGCTTCTATAACGCAGAATGTTGTCATGTTATATGCTTATGTGTGTATATAGTAATGTATATTAATCGATCGAGTCGATAAAACTATTCCTCTTTGTAGGAGTTTGCTTAAAGGTCTTGTTGTCTTAAACTACTAACAATTTTTATAACTTCTAGTTTTCAGGAACTTTCAATATATCACAGTCATATTGATAAGTGGTTAACCATCATTGTAATATAATTAGCTGCGTGCGCTACGCTTCGTTGCGTTGTGTTTTGTTGCGTTGAGTTTAGTTATGATGCGTTGAGTTTCGTTGCGTTTAGTTTTTTGCGTTGAGTTTCGTTGTGTTTAGTTTTGTTGCATTTAGTTTCGCTGCGTTGCGCTTCATTGCGAAGCGTTGCATTCCGTTGCTGATTCCCGTTTAGATTTATAAGGTATCGTAACTTGGATTATAAATGGCGCATTTGTATTTTTTTTTCGACTCTAATGTTTATATTATTTGGATTGGACTTACTTGTCTAATTCAAATAAAAAATATTCTAAAGTATGAATGTTTTATGTTCCTTTATTTTCTTAATTAATCGGCTCTAAATACATTTACTTGAAGTTTTGACAGCTGTTCAGAGTGCCGACAATAATGACATTACTCACTTTTTTGCCGAAAACAAAAGGTACTTTACTAAAGTGTGAAATACAGTCGAAAATAAGTTTAACATAAAATTTCTTTCATCGTTATTTTTGATAGAAAACAATGTTATTTGCAAAATGTATTTTGCTTTCTTACTTTTTTCAAATATTTTATGTCAAATAAGATGATCCATAGGGACTAGAAAGAAGCGGAAAGCTCTAACTAAATAAACATCGCTCTAATTTCTTCTAACTTTACCGAATACGTGAGGACTCTTCGCAAATTTAACGCCTCTTCGTTTTCAAGATATTTTTATTATACGACTGTATGGACGTCCATTCTATTGTGACCTCCTATAGCCTAAACAGCTTCATCGATTTTGAAGAGCGAGGTATAATTCGATGCATATTCTTTCCCGTTCATTTTTGTTACATATTTGTAAGCCTTGGTTTTGACAAGATTTGACTTAAGGAAATTTCACATTTGTATTATTATGGAAAAGGAAGCAAAGAAGCACATACGTAACAATTATTTTGATTTAATATTTAATTAATAAGTCAGTTTTACAGCTGTACTCGAAATAATGCTAATTCAGAACATCCACAGAGATACCGATTTTTATTAAGTTTAAGTTATTAAAGCGATAGAACCGAGAACAATGAATCACTTCGACGGAAACCCTCTTGTGATTCCTACAATTTAATTAATTATAACATAACTTACAAGCTCACGTACTTACAAGAATCATAACTCTCATTCTCAATTCAATATCATATATTATTTTCCGTCTGATTTACAAAAATCTGATCCACGCAGTAGCAGGAGCGTTGTAAGAATCAGCACCACTAAAGAAATTCCACTACCATAGATAATATTCTCGTAGAATAGAAGTATTAGCATGTATGCGATTTGTCTGGTAAGTGAAGCATCCTGTTTCTATTCCCATTGTACTCGTCATTTCATTTACTTTTGTACCTCTTTATGAGCCTGCAACTCTTCTGATTTGAGATTGTATATTCCGGTGGTGATTATTGCTGGCCTTCGTCTCCATTATTTGTAAAAGATCGAAGGCATAAAGCTAATGATCTACTTACCCTCTGTAAAATACCTTTAAAAAGTAGAAAGTGATATGTTTACATAGAGCCAGTTCTGTAAAGAAGACATCAGTGTGTCCTAAGTGTTGCTGTGTTTGCCAACTAATAGCGGCATTGTACAATGTAAACAGCGTGTAGACACAATAGAACGGTGTCGTCTTTCACATAACACAAAGCTACATATTACCTTGACATTACTGAAAGGGCGTCGATCGATTTGTTACTTTTATACAAAAGTTTGGGAAAAGAGTATTATGATCATAAATTTCGTTGTTGTACCTACATCTATTTATATTTACTTTGTTTTCACTTGTTGGAATAAGCCCTTCATTGTCTTCCGTCTATCGAGAAAGAGAACACTTTTTCTCAAACGAATTTTACTAGAATTTCCACTTATTATCACTTCAACTTAGTTGATTTAATATTTATTACATTTTAAATTAGTCGGAATCCAATCAACCCGACTCTCTGTTCCTTTATGTTACAAATTCATATTTAAATACTCTTCC
Source organism: Papilio glaucus (assembly GCA_000931545.1). NCBI lineage: Eukaryota > Metazoa > Arthropoda > Insecta > Lepidoptera > Papilionidae > Papilio > Papilio glaucus. The sequence goes on along the minus strand of JWHW01015381.1, from coordinate 130,032 downwards.
TCTCTGCACATACTTACTTCTTTATCATGTTATTTATAGGGTAGGCGTCAGGCAGACAGCCAGTCGTAAAAACTGTAGCCAAAGTATGGACTACGGTCATCCTGTGTTGATCCTACATAAGTGGGACAAAGGGCAAGGAGATGATGATTTTCATAATGAGTTTTTTATGGTTGTAAGAATTTTATTGACAAACAAAAACTATTATCCTCGTGACTACCACTATCTATTCCTTTAGTAGCATGTTACTATGCTATACTACGTTAGACGTGAGAAATGTTAGATAGATAGTGTTGGAAGTTCATGGATCGTTTATTTTGGTCGTCCTTTGTAATTAATTGCTTTTGTTTCCGACAAGAGATGATAAATTATGTCAACAAATTCTTTGAAGACAAGAAAAGTAATTAGGTAAATCGAACTCAGAGTCGCTTAACAAACAAATTGTCTGCGGTTGACAATTTGTAACAAAACAAATAAGAAATTTCTGATCCCTTGTTTAACTAATTAATCGATTTGATCAAATACAGATGCAGCATATCTAGATAACGTAGTTTTGTAAGTTAAGTAAATATTCTAAACATTTAAAAGAATAATTAAGAATATTTCAGTTCTCTGAGAGTTTATCGCTAACAAACAAATCATTATTTATAATAATTAGTATAAGTACTATGGATGGATTAAATATAATAGAAACATAAGCGTAAATGTTAACTTAATGAGTATAACACTCAAATCATTTTCCCAGAAGAAGAATTTAGTGTATTAACTAGAAATAGAGAGAAAGGGAGAAGGAATTCGTTACTTTATACCCTATCCTATACAAAATAAAGGATAAGATTTATAAAACCACCGTAAAACCTATCATAATGTATGGATCAGAGGGTTCGGCTCTTAAAGGGCGGATGAAAAGAGAGTGCATGTAGCACAAATGCGAAAGTTGAGATGGATGTGTGGAGTAATACGAATGGATAAGGTACGAAAGAAGTATATTAGGGAAAGCCTTAAAGTAGCAACAACAACAAGCCTTAATCATTAAATTAAGAAGCAAAAGGTTAGCATGCCATGGGTACGTTATGAGAAGGGAAGAATGGCATGTGACAAGGAAAGTTTAAGATATAAATGTGGAGAGATATATCGGTAGGGAAGAAAAGATGGATAGATTGCGTGAACGTTCGAGGGAGTGACTACTGAAATGACGGATGATAGATCGATTTGGAATGCCAAAACGATTTGTCCGACCCCCCATAATGTGGGAACAGGGCAGGGAGATGTTGACTTCAAATACTCTATATAATATTAAGTATATATATATATAAATGTTGTAAATAATGTGTAATATTTAAATATATAATAGCATGAAAGATGAACATCCTGACGTGAACGTATAACACACATTTATTTATATTATTTACTCTTTGTTTTTTTCAAAAATCGAATACTGTCGGATATTTTATTTTGCAAATCGCTTTGCATTTTTAGTAAGAAAATCCAATTTCGTCGTGTATCGACCCTGCTTCAAAGTAGATAACTTTTTTGTCCCATGGGTCTCTCTATTGAGAAAAATTGCAAAGGAGCGAGGGTATACATTATGGTCAGTGATCAATCAGGACCTGATCATCTGCTTTAAACAGTTTCGGGATGTAACATAACTGGAATTTATGTTTATTTACATACAACTAGTTCTACACGTAAAACTTAGCAACTTTAAAAAACTTATACAAATTCATTTGCGAATGTTAAGACGTAATTTTGCGACTGACACAGCATGAAGATAATGTTTGAATGTATTTATAAATGTTTGTGTGCGAGTTTCGTTGTAGCCTATACAGCTTGACCGATTTTGCAGATCACTCTGCAAAATCGGTGTCATTAGATTCGTAATCTTCCTCAGTGTCACGATTAAAACAATGGTGTGATGGGTGATGGTGATCGTACAGCCAGTCGATTTTTTTGTTTTTTAAAGTAACTGTTTTTCCTAAAAAGCTTCTTCGAAGAACGTTGAAGACAAGTGCCTTGTACTCAAAGGCTGCTAACGCATGTGTAAGTTTTTTGATTATTCCAAATGTTGATAGTTAGAGGTGGTTACTTAACACCAGGCGAGTCTCGTCACTTAACATCAGGTAGAGCCACTTCACTCTCTCCATACTATATCGACAGCCGAGGTAATAAAGGCGTATTAAAAACAGACATGTAAAAAGGTTCATTCACTTTGAGAGTTATACACAGACACAGTTAACAAATTTTTAAATCAATGCAAACTGAGTATCGACGGAATTGCAAGAAAAACAAACAGGTAATGTTTGTGTCGCAACACACAATGATGTTGTCTTGTTTATCTTTGTTCCAATTGAATAAACGAATACGTCGACAATTGTAAAAAATATAAAAACCAAACGTATTTGTGTTTCACCTTTAATGAACATAGTAAATTAAAATTAAAATGATTATCGTGACTAAAATTGAGAACGTACGATTGAGTACGAAAGGGGAAAGTGTGACAAGAAAAAATTGAGTTGCACATGTGAGTAGCAGAGTTGGTAGAGGTAGTCCATAAAGAGAAGATTAGTGTCGTACAGAAAAAAGATATATTAAAATAACCCATAACCGACGAGCATAGGTTGCAGAAGAAGGGAGAGAGGTGTGCCAAATGGAAATGTCCGCCAACCCCCCATAGTTACGGCTATGAAAACTTACTGTATAGTATACAGGCAAATTGTTCCGATTTCGTTAGGACTATAGAGGAGATGTACAAGCAAAAAATATAG
>JWHW01015381.1:83960-107217 GCA_000931545.1 Papilio glaucus | reverse complement strand
TAGTCCCGCCGACATGCGTCGCTACGCGCGCGTGATTGTTAGGTTTTAGTCGGTAGTCAAACCCGCACTTTAGACCTACCCAGAAATGCCTATACATATCCGCTTTTGGGGGGGTCAAATGCGGATATGTATAAGCGTTTCCGCATATTGTAAAAATGATAGAAAGAAGGATTAGAATGGAAGGATAAGGACAAAAAACAGTTGCTTATTTTACAAACGAAACGAAAAAGTACAAACATCTCTATTTCACGCTTGTATTCTGTGACGTTTTACCTTCACCACATACTTCACTGGTCGCCATATTCCTACAGCAGCAATTCAAATAAACACGTACTGCGATTTAGTATTGAACCTTTGATATACGCTAGTAACTTAAGATCAAAGCTGAAACACAATACATTTTCATAATGTGAAGTCTTACAGGTTCCCCGTTTCATTAAGCCAGTGAGGCGGTTAAACAAAGGGCAATGAATCGCCTTAACGGTAACTCTCTCGAGATTTAAGCCAATTAAATTAAATATAGGCAACTTACATCTTCCAGTGTATAAGAAAGTTCAAATAATATTTTAATTGAACGCAGGAAACATGGAGGCCTGTTTCTCAGATGGGAAGGGGAAGAGGATTTGTCGGTGGGAGAATTGGATAGGCGAAGGAAATATTCTTTTCCTGCCTATTCTGTCCCCTGGCCATAGAGTAGACAACGCGTCTGCAACTCATTTGCTTGTTGCGGATGTCTATGGGTAGCGGTCTCTTAACACCAGGTGAACTGCCTGCTCCTTTGCCACATACATCATTAAAAAAACTTTTAACTTTCTTTGATTTAAATAAGTAAATAATTATGTAATGAAAAGAGGAAAATTTACTAAGACTGTGCAAATAAATCATTACAGTCAGTACCAAGACCTTACGAGGTACCGACGTGAAGGCTGACGTTTACTATAGACATTATATGTGCTAAAAGTGCCAATAAGGGATCACTTAGCATCAGGATAACGTTCATCTGCCTCCTTTTTTCGTAAAAAAACAGGGAGGGCTTTTAAGACTGAACGAAAAGACATCACTTAAAATAAGGTGCCTAAAGCGTAATATTCGTTTCGTTCAGTATAAATTTTGTTTGGAAATATTCCACGGTCTTGTAACGAGATAAAAGGTTAAAATTACTTCAAAGAGATTTTAATTCTACAACCGAATGGGATTAACTAAGATATTTTGTAGAGTATTGAAGATTTTTGTGGATCAAAAGAAAATCTTTTATGTTGTAATAAATCTTTAGAAAATATAAAATGACCAATAATTTAAGTAATTTTTTCTTGTTTATTGTATTGTACAAAGAAGATTAGAAAAAAAAACATCTTTAATATTTTTTTAAAATTAATCAATTACTGAAATAGGTATGTTTATGTCTTCAAATAGATTTTGGTTTCTCAGCATGACTGTGCTAGAAGTCAAAGCCTCCCCAAAAGGGGGTTTTGATCAAGATCAAAACCCCCTTTTGTCGTCCAGGTTCTAGTCCCCAGTCAACGTCCAGCAGTGGACGACTATCGGCTGAAAGAAGATCCTAGCATTGACTATTTAATTTGCTGAATTTAAAAAATTATGACGGTAACCTATTACTGTTATTAATCTATAAAATAAATGAAAAGTATTAGTATTGTCATTCATGTATTAGTAAATGAAACTATAAACAAGAAATAGACTATTTAAAAAAAAAAATACCCGACTGACGGAATATCACCTCACTCTTCAAAATCTGTCAAGCCGTTTAGGGTGCAGGAGGTCACAATACTTAAATGCACGTAAAAATCTACATACAGACGAAAAACCTTACCCTCCTGTAAGTCGACCAAAAACACGTCACTGGCCGTTAGTATTAAGTACCATTTATTCTTTTGTTTCATGATATCGTTGCCAACAAGCGTCTTAGTAACTACTTAACTGACATATGTATTAAAAGGTATTCACTCTACTTTTATCATAGGTTATCAAATTTAAATGTCGGATTAGTATAATTCTATTTAGATAATTCTACCAAACATACACACATCGCCTTTTATATATAGACTTGCGATCCACCACAGCTAAGCACGAGTAACACAAATTATTAGGTCCTTACATATGAAATTGGCGTTTTGTATGGGAGGAACAAAAAGTCGAATATTTTTTAATATAATATATTTAATTAATCAAAGTATGAACCATTATTTTCTATGCACTTTTGCCATCTCATAGGTAGTTCATTGATCCCTTTACTAAAAAAACCAGTCGGACGGAAATCAATAAAATCTTTGAAGGCGATTTGGACTGCCCCATCGGAGTTGAATTTTTTCCCTTGCAAGAAGTTATCCAAATTTCGAAAAAAATGGTAATCTGTTGGAGCAAGGTCCGGGGAGTACGGAGGATGTCTTAGACTTTCTAATTGAAGCTCTTCTAATTTAGTAGCCGTCTGTTGCGCAGTGTGTGGTCTAGCGTTGTCGTGAAGCAGCAGTGGCGTGGAGCGATTGACCAGCCTAGGTTGTTTAGCCGCTAGCTTTTCCATCATGGTTTGCAATTGCTGACAATAGACATCAGCCGTAATAGTCTGGCCAGATTTGAGAAAACTGTAATGAACAATACCGGCACTAGTCAACCAAACGCTTACAAGTAACTTTTTTAGGGTTAATTTTCGCTTGGGGCAGGATTTGGCTGGCTGGCCAGGATCCAACCATTGCGCTGAGCGCTTCCGATTATCGTAAAGAACCCATTTTTCATCACAGGTAATGATTCGGTTTAAAATACCTTCATTATTGTGCCGGTTTAGTAATGTAACGCAACAGTCGACGCGCGTTTGCCGGTTTGCTTCAGTCAATTCGTGAGGTACCCACCTTTCAAGCTTTTTAATCTTCCCAATTTGCTTCAAGTGAATTAAAACAGTTTTATCACTAACATCGCAGCCTGCAGCTAACTCGGACGTGGTTTGCGATGGACCCGCTTCCACAATAGCCTTCAACTCTTCATTATCAACTTGAGTCTCAGGCCGTCCACGGGGCTTGTTCTGCGGATCGAAATTTCCAGAACGAAAACGTTGGAACCAAAAACGAACTGTGTTTTCTTTTGCAACACGACCGCCATACACATCATTCACCCTTCGAGTCGTTTCCGCAGCACTAGTGCCACGGCGGAACTCGTACTCGTAAATAATGCGATATTTTAAGTTTTCCATTTTGTAAAATGAGTGACGCAAACAGAAAAAAACAGAAGAAAAAAAACAAATGAATGACACACATACAAATTTGAATTTGGAATTCCTTACCAAAGAGGAGAAATTCGTGATTAAAGTGGCCAGTACGAAAAACGCCAATTTCATATGTAAGGACCTAATATTATGATCCGATCGCTACCAAACTTCACAGGGTACCAGGAAAACCAGCCAGATACAAGTAGTTCAGTCAAAGAGATTTTATTACAAATTTAAAAATACTATACGATATGTGAAAAAACTTTCTCGCCGACCTTATATATAAATTTATAACAGGCTTTTATATAAAAACCTTTGCTATCAATTTATGTGCCTTGTGGTCGTAAACTTCTTTAGATAATGGTTTAAATGTGTAAACTTTTATCATTACCCAAAAGAATAGTAAAACCGTTTCTTAGGGTCTATGTTCTAAAAATATTAGCTTTATTATTTCGTTCATTTTATTCGACTAACAATTAATATCTAATTGCAACACATATATATGAACATCTTATGAAAACATTTTACAATTTCTAGCTCCCGTTTCCGTACGAAGAAATTTCGAGTGAACTCAATGTGAAGAACTTTGCTAAGTAATATGTGCAATATGTTCCTCGCTGAAGTAACTTTGTCAGTCAGTCGCTTTAACTTCAAAGTTAAGAGGTCGCTGAGGAGTTTGTCTATGGCATGAAGTAACATGTCTATTAAATAATCTTAATATTCACACAACTTTGAAATATCAGTAAAAATTAATTATCTACGTACGATTTACTTTTTTACGTACTTTGACCGTGAAAACAACTACGATTAGTTAAAAATTAACGGGTGGTTATCTCACCCCTTCTCCCCATCCCTTAAATTGAATATAACACCTTAGAAAGATTAAAAGGATTGCCGTCAGGCAAGTGGCCAGCCGTAAAAACTGTACCCAAAACTTATACAGTATGGACTACACTCATACTGTGCCGACCCCACATAACGTGGGAAAAGTGCAGGGAGCTGATGAAGGCAGACTAAGACTTTAAAATCCAGTCCCGGGTGCATCCTTAAACGGCACCAGAATAGTGGTAGAGCCAGTATTTGATGAATGAATGGGTCAGCTCGACCAATAAAAGTCCTACTTTATAAGGTAACCCCTTCCTTTCGTCTCTGATAATCCTTGTCAATAAAACAGATGACTTGACAATAAAAATGAATGACAGAAAGTCTGAATGATGATATTCAATTTCACACTTTTTTTTGTTATTGTCAAGTAAGGGAACAAACCCAATTTATATTCGACAGCATTTTAATCGGATTATTCACGTCAAAAGGGATTTCCAATCAATCCGGGAGACGAATTATTCGAGTCAATGGAGCGTGGAATGATCGGGCTTGCTTAAAGTAACGTACCATTCGTGTTTAATTGACGATCTCTGTTGTATCAATTAATCAAATTAAAATTCTTTTAAATACTATCAAAACGTAAAAATCATCAATTACGTTCTAACTTGTCTTTTAACTAATGTAGATAATGATAGTAGAGTAGTTGGCTCCTTTTAACTAACTCATCATCATCTTCCTGCCGTTTTCCCACTTATGTGGGGTCGGCACAGTATAACCGTAGACCATACTGTATAGGTTTTGGCTACAATATTTACGGCTGACCGGACTGGCACGGACGCCAACCCTCCTCCTGCTTTTTAACTAGCTCGTTAGATAATAGCCAATGAGCCTACGCTCCGTATAGACGTTAGATATTTCTAACCTTAGAGGACAACCTTAGAGGAAAAATCTCTGGGTCTATTTAATTCTCTAAAATCATCAGGAAATATCTATTGAAAATTTTTTTTTACAGAATAGGAAACTGTAGAACTAGTGCAGAGTTAAAATGTAAGTACTCCTGTTGTACACGTATAATTTAATGCAATAGTACTTTGCTCGTCAGACGGAGCGGAAATGAATTCCTTCCGCTCTCGAAACGGTTTTCAAACGACAGCATTTTAAAATGCTTGATATTTATGCATTCTAAAATTGTTTCTCGTAAATAGCTACGAGAAGTTAAAGAATGAATGAATAATATGTAAATATCTGACCTGACCTCTTCACTTCTATCTTCTACTACAACATATTTCATTCACTCATTCAGTTCACTAATTGTTCATAAAAAATTGCAATCGCTCAGTGACATATATCAATCGAGTATTTTTTCCTACTCGGATCTTAATCTATCAACATACCCATTTATCACATCTCCCGAATATATAGTTTGGTACAGAAGTCTGTCTGGAATAGTGTTCGTATTAATTGTATATCTTTGCTGTATTTATCGCCTTGCGGCTTTCGTATGTTCGGTCGCGTATAAGAAAAGCTCTTGAGAATTAGGGCGTATCGGTTTTTCTCCTTTTTTCGAAGAGCATAAGAACTCTTGATATTGAATTACAATAAAGAATACTCGCAAATTATAGTTATATTACCTTCGTATTATTTTGGATTTATATCAAAGCTTATTGTGGTCAAAAACATCATGTAGATGTTTTTCATCTAATCATGATGATTGGGGATAAAAAAAGCTTTGTAAGTTACACTGGTAGAGCCCGCAACAATAACATCTGCCGCACGAATGGCTCGACCAGTGAAATACCAGGATCTCACAGAAGACAGACGTGAAGTAAAATTATTCTGCATTTTTTTTAGATGAGTGAGGTGCTGGAGGCCTAATTCTGCTCCTCTTCCCCTTCCCATCCCTTCATAATAAGTATAGGATGGGAAAAAAGAGATTTGACGGAGAATGGATAAGAAAACACATCCTTCTTTCTGTTCATCCCCTCCACCCCTCTATCCATTAAATGTAGGTAACGCATCAGCATTTGCATTTGCTTGTTACTTTATTAGTTGAACCGCTTGCTCGTTTGACACCTTTTTCTGTAACTTATTTTTTGTTATACAATTTTTTTTGGTAATAACATTTTTATAATATAAAATTTAATAGTTATTATGAAATAGCTTAGTTATTTAATATTTATTTATTGAATTTGAGACGTAGAGCTGGAGTAATTACTTTCTTAAAATACCCGCCCATAAATATTTTATGGTCGTATGTTGTGTTTCTCCAGTATAATAAAACTCGATTCCAATTAAGATAAATTAACCAAATGCGATCTTGCTGGGATATTTTAAGCCTTCAGTAATTTTGCTTTACGTCCAACGCGATGGTTAAATTTTTATGGTTGCTGACTAACGTATATCGCTGTGATCAGTATCTTGTTGCATAATACACAATATTTCCTTCGAAAGCATGAATTTCTTCGAAATATATAAAGTTGTAACGCCTTTAAATGTTATCGGGGTAAGCAGAGACAATATAATCCGCTTCCTAAAGAGATAAATAAGTCCCAAATATGATATAAGAGGAGTTATTATAAATTATTAAGTTAATTTATTGAAAGTCACGAAACAACTTTTTCCAAAGGTTTATTACATTGATATATATTCCAAACATTAATCAATAAAGAGGAGTTACAAAGAATATAATAACAGTTATTATTTATAATAAACAATAAGGAATATGTGAAACTGATTTAGACATCATGTTATTGTGCGCGAGTAGTAAGGTACATTGTTATTGAAGAATTAATTTAGCAAGCATGTGTATTCTAAAGTATATTATATATTGCCTATCACTCCAAAGCATACGCTACTTCGAGTAAATACTTGACTATCCTTTATCGTATTCGCTTTTAGTTACTCTTTTCAAAGATAAGAGTTAGGGTAAAGTGGAACGCAAAGAGGTTTCTGGAAGGTTAAGTATCGTACGAAGTATCTAAAATATTCTGTCATTTTTCCAACTGAATCCCTTTTACTTAACTCGTAATTTGGAAGTACGAGATTTTATTCCATTATAACTTTATTACTGACCCAGATTTCCAATATTATTAAGCCTATCGATGATTTGATAATTTGATTTTATTGTACCAAGACATCCTAATTGATTTTAATTATATTAAGAACTGATAAAGTAAATCACATTTTCGTATATCTCGATATTCGTCGTGTTATTTCTTTTTTACATTTAACGCTGACGCTGCACATACCAAACTACTTCAATTTATATTGATTATTATTGCAACATACTTAACATGTACTTATTTATTTCATTTACAATTTTCCAGTCGTTGAGCCTGCATTACGACAATATGTGTAGCACGAATTGGCCGGCTTGACACACCTGATACGACATCACAGAAAACAGACGTCTTTAAGTAGAAGTATTCTTCGCCTAATGAGTGAAGTGCTGGAGGACTAATCCTAGTCTTTTTCCCCTCCCTATCCCTTTCTAATAAGAAAAATAGGGAAAGGGGATAGATAGAAAAAGAAAATATCCTTTTTTTCTATTCATCCCCTACTCTGTCACTATAAGCTAAGTAACGCTTCTGCAGCTCATTAGCTTGTTATAGATGTCTATGGGCGGTGGTCACTTCATATCGAGCTAACCGCTCGCTCGTTTGCCTCCACCTACTATAGAAAAAAATAAAAAAAAAATGTAATCATTAAAACACAAAAATATAAATAAATACATAGAAGGGAGAATGCTAAGGGCCTCTCGTAGCCAAGTGACTCCTTTAAGTGTCACATTACTCGAGTAACCAGAGGAACATCCCCCGACGGCTACGATGATATCGTCTACTACTAAATGATTTAAAAACACGTCACACAAATCTCTATGTAACACGTATCCGATATGCAAAATGTAGGTTAGCTAAAAAATAAAATAGTACCTACAAAAAATCTATTGTAATGTTTGTAATAATAATGTATTGTAAAAAATATTCACAATAAAACTAAGTTTAAGAGCGCCCTCTTTTGAGCTTTTGGCTTAATCATTCATTACCATCAATAAAATTTTCACATTGGGACGTCAGACCCTCAGTACCCCTTCCTTCCCGATCATAAATGCTATAAAGTTCACGAAACGTCGGCAACAAAAACATTAAAGAACACGATAAAATCCGTTATATTAGATTAAATTAAATTTCAATTTAGATTTCAAATATCATATTCTAAATATATTTTCCAAAAAAAACGTATATTATGATAACGGCAACGACGAACGATTCTCGGTCCACAGCTAGCCTACATTATTTAAGGTCTGAAATGGACAAAAATAAAAATTCACATTATTCTAACTTAATGTGAACATAACCGTAAAAATTACAAAATGTACGTAGACCTCGAATACGAAAAGACTTAGTTTACACAAATGTGAGGAAATAAAGACTAAATTTTTTAATTAAATTACAATGTAAATACAACGAAAAAGCTGGACTGATTTCGATGAAATATTTAGGGAATCTTCAAATCGGCCTAGCGGGTGAATTGAATTTGGTAGCTTTTGGTAGATAATTAGTGTTACCCGGGGCGGGAGCAAGAGACACATCTTTTTAGAAACTACTAGTGAGTCCCAAAAAAGATCTGTGGCTTGTTTATTTCATCCAGTGGACTCCCGTACCTTGACCAGTCGGTCCATCTTGAGGGAGGCAATTTAACAACTTTAAGCTAAATTCTTCAAATGTTACATAATAATAAGTTTGAAGGCCTACCAGTGTCCTACCACTGTTTTAATCTCATAAAAGCATATTTTATTAAAGTCGCTATTATTGTGACGTTATAAAGACCAATATTCCGCAAACTATCGCGTCATAACGTTGAAATGGATCAGCCTTTCTCAATAACATTCATTAATCAAACCCACACGATGTGACTTGTGCCTTTTGCAAAGACAAGGGTGTCACCAATCACTATTACACACAACAAAAACGCACTTTCACCGTGAAAATGGTTTTTCGTGTGATACTAGTAAAATAATAATAGCTTGTTCTTATATAAAATAAATAAGTTCTCACGCCCGTAACAAATAAGGGTAGGAAGAGAATATAGATTTCCATTTGACGCGTGCCTGGCACACATCTTTCGCTCATTCTACATTCATACATCTTCGCATCGCTCGTCGGTTACGGGTACTCTTAATTCCTTCCTCTTAAATAACCAATAGGTATCGACTAGAACGTCATCTAAACTCTACCACTCACTTTTGCAACATAATTATGCCTTGTCAATCATTCCATTCACTTAATCAAGATGCCCAAATTTCCAAAAAACACTTTTCTCAATTTAAAGTTACAATGGCATCTTTTAAGGCACACGTTTCTACGCCAACGCTGTTATTTTTAGTCCTCCCATTAAGAGCAACGCTCAGCATACTTCTTACAACGCTTAGCATACTTCTTAAAGACCGCGTTTTTTATTATTTTATTGATCTAACATATCTACTGCTTATATTATTATGTTACTAATGCTAAATTCTAGCCGTTATCTTGTTTTTCCCCTTCCTATCTTTTTCCAATATCCATTCCCTCCTTTATCCACTAAAGGCAGGTAACTTATCCACAACTTATTAACTTGTTGCAGATGCCTAGGTCACTTAATATCGGGTGATGGCTCGTTTGTAACTTTCTGGTATAAAAAAACATAACTGTAAAAGATAAAGTTAAACTAAAACAAATATTTTCATACCATTTTACTTTATCAGGAAGTGAGCCCCGTCTACAAGTAATAAGAAGTTGCGCTTTAAACACCCTTCATTCGAAGCACGTATCAAGGAGTAATGATGGGAAGGCAGTGTATGTGGATAGAACAATCTATATTGAGCACGTCGCTATCTCAAAGAGCTTGCTGCTCATTTTCATTCCGGTTTGATTAAGGAGCCCGGGTACGTGTCTCCTTTCGGTGTACCTTTTGTTAAAAAGTTCTACTGTCATACATGTCTTATTTTTTTCAAACAGGTATAAACTTAGATTGCACTTTAATCAGATTGGGGTTAATTATAATCACCTGTTATAGGTGTTCATTATAGAATAATTAAGATCAGTTTGCAATTGTTACGTGTAGAGGTATAATAATGACACAGGTCTTCTTTGTGGGATAAGGCGGCAAACATGCCAGCGGTTAATGTTAAATGTCCGCTACCCATAGATTGCAAATAGCAAATGAATTGCAGATGCTTTGTCTTGAATGCACAGAGCCTCTCCTCTCCTCCTCTGTTGTGTAAGCAGGAAAAAGGAATTTTCCCTTTCCTATTCATCCCCTACCAGTCTAATCCTGTTTCCCTTAACATCCTATCCTTATTAGAAAGTTGGACTGTTATAAAATAAGTTGAACGAAAAATCTGCCACCCAAAACAATTGTCCCTTGAAATCTTAAAAATATTCATCGTGTTAAAAATGAACTAAAAAATAAATATCCTTTTCGTTTCTTTTCATAATTAATAAGGTCAATAATCTTGTTTGCTATAAAACGAACAACCGATCAATGGCCTATAGTTTTCTTTGAGTCTATTGTCTGTTAAAAGCTCCGTTATTTTTTTAAAAAAAAGGTGGCAAACAAGCAATCGGCTTATAAGATAGTAAGTGACCTTTTCCCACAGTCATCTGCAACAAGCTAACGAGTTTCAGATGCATTGCCTATCTTTAATGGACAGAGGAAGGAATAATAAATATAACAAGTGCAAACGAGTTTTAACTGTTTTCCCTGTGTTTTGTAACGAGGCAGGAGTCTACTGGATAAGGGCGGTGGGCGACCAATATTTGCGACGATCAATGGGGGAGGCATACGTCCATGGACATGGACGACAAATAAAAATAACAGGTTAAAAATATAAATATAATTTATATTTAGATTGTGACGTGGATCTAGAAAAATAAATAATCATATATTTCGTAGGAAATTGAATTTACTTTTCCTTTGGTAACGTCCGTCCCTAACATTTGAATTCGGATCGGCTGGGGTTTTATTGGAATTTTTTACCGTAGCCCAAAATATAAATTACTGTACATGATGACCCAGGGTGGGTAAGTTCAAAGTCTTACACACACAAGTACACCAGCGTTAAGTAGAGATATTCATATTTTAACTCTAAGTGATATGATGTTTCCTAAATCCCCATCACCATTTCTTTTGTAATTAATTAACTTGACTACTTTCCAACTAAACGTTAAGTGGCGTGGTCGAAAAGTAGTACGCAATAGTTTAGCTTTTTTGGGAGCTTTGCCATGGTTACATTTCTCTCGTACCACATAATAAGCCGACGGAAACACTGACTGGTTGGCAACTTGTTCCAATCTTTTACTGTTGCCGCTTCATATCCCATCTCTATCAACTATCTTGCACTGAAGACATACGGGGGTAAAAATCTTTATAAAAACATACAAGAACTGCTGTCTGTTTATCGTAGTTAAATATAATATAAATATTGAACTGGTTTGTTTAAACGGGTCAACCATAAACAATCATGAAAAATAAAAGTTGCATAAGAAAGTGTAATATTGCTTCCAGTAGGTACGATAAATATGGTTCAAAAGTATCTTCCTGCGAGTCCGTGATTTATGACCCGCGAGAGGTTTATTATCTTTACTTGCCAGGGCCAAGATTTAAATAAAGTTTTGTAAGCGATTTTGGAATAAAAATGATTATGGTAAACTATACGTATCTGTTGATTACATTTTCATAAACTTTTTATTTTTATTTGACTCTTTTTTACAGAATGTATTTGAAAAGTTTAATTATTAATTGTTCAGAGTAAATTCGTCAAGTTTTGTTTAATTCTTAAGCCGATTTTGTATTCGTATTAAAAAAAGAGTAACTTTAATGTGTCAGCTCTTGTTGGTCAAAGATATCGGCATAAGACAATTGTACCCTCATCTGTTTTTTGATCAGGACCAAGGTTGTGATTATATATTGGATGATTTATGTACATTGATAAATCACAATCACAAGTGGATTAACAAGCAGAATCTAGGACCAATACAGTTAAAACGTAAAAACCGAATTAGGTTGAACCCTTGCATAACTCGCCGTTGGCGATTCTATGTGTCAAGTTTGTACTGACTGAATTGAATTTGATGTCCACATTAACTTGACCACAACATCTGATCAAATAACAGATTAGGGTATAAATTTCATTTGCCGTGTCTTATACTATGTGGGAAAGTACCAAAAATTAACAAAATACCGTCGCGAATTGCAGATTATAAAGTTGTCACAAACTGCGTTACTTATGACTAGCTATCCTTTTCCCATCCCCTTCATGTCACATTTTCATTATGCATAGAGGTAGCGGATGATTGTAGGTAGAAGGTGGCGGTAGACACTTTGCTTCTAGACGAAATAGCAATGTTTTTATTGTTTTTATATTTTTGTATCAGTTTGAACTCGCACATTTTGTTGTATTACAGAATTATGCCTGTAAGCATAGCGACATGAATTAAATATGAAAATATTTTTATTCGCAGTTTGTATTCTACGCGATCTCACGTACCAAACGACTCGACATTAAAGTATCTAGGTGATTCAGACTCGGCGTCTGCGATATTTTATAAAACTTTCGCGTACTCCAACATCTGGCTGTTACCTAATATTAAGAAGCCTTGAAGAATGTGTAGTTCGGTAACTAACAAGAAATATTCTATTATATCACTTTTACCTATTTCTACCTCTCCTGTTCTACAGGAGTTGAGATCGCTATAGCGATAAGGCCGCCCTTGCCCACATTTAGGTTATACGTTACGTTACGTATAAGTTTAGTTTTAGTACATATAGATATAGATATATATATTTAACCTCTTTCAAATATATATAAAATAATAATTTTCTTGAATTACGGCCAGGTCGACGCACCTACCTACACGACTCCTACAAAATGGATCGATAAGCTGGCCAGGATTATGAGAGGCCACTGGATGAGGATGCCAGGGGATAGATCTTTGTGGCGATTAATGGGGAGCGCCTGTGTCCAGCAGTACAAGTCTGTTGGCTGAAACGACGACGTTGTACTTACAGTTACTGCCGCTGCCTTCTCAGTTAGTTTACACATAATACGAGCTCCTGTTTCTTTTAACACAACCCTATATCAAGGGCTTAGTGTTAATATGACATGTTTCTTACTAAACTTCGATTTGATACCAGTTCGTAGCGAGGAAAACAATTCGACAACAATTCGATAACATAAATAAGGCCTAGAACATATGGTCGAGAATCATTATTACAACATACACAGAATTAGTACTAATTATGTTGATCAGCTCGCCACCAAACTTCACAGGATCTACTAGGCTAATCTGAAGGTTTCGTGAAAATTTTATCGTAATCGGTACAGCCCTTTCGGAGTCTATAGGGAACATACATACATGTATACATACACACATCGCCTTTAATATGTTATACAATATTCAATAGTGGATATTTTATCAAACAGTCAGCGCATAATATAAATATACTAATGAGCTATTTCAAATCGTAGCGTTATCGGTATACGGCAAACATTTATGTTAAATGCAAACTCGTCTTCAAGTTAGGTAATATCCGATAAAAATCTGCACGAGAAAAATATTCACGTTTTCAAAGGACTCTGTACCAAAGCTTTGAACATGCAAAATACCTGCACTTTACATGTAAATCGAAAACACTTTATTAGGTGTTGTCAACGGTGTTACCTGTATTTATGATTCCTGCGTTTCTTTCGTTAAAGTAAAAAAGAGAAACATATTTTTGCATTTCATATTTTCAAATATAATAAAATTTAAAATAGTCCTCGAAAAAAAAATCTCAACGATGTGATGATGTGTAGAGCATCGACATCCCCAACAATCAGACGACCTCCTATGCGTTACCAGTCCTTGTGATGGGAGTAGATGAGTAAAAAAAGCGGAAAGAAGGGACCAGGTACATTCGTGAGATAAGAAGTAGAAACTTTACGCTTCTATTTTGTAAGGTTTACACTTGAACACGGGCACAATAGTGCCCGTGTTCAAGTGCAAAGCAATTCAAGTGTTATGCGATATTTTTCAAAAAATATTTTTAGTGTGCGTGGCTCTTTATATCGCAAATTAAATTTTTGTATACAGAAATTTCATATAAAAATTAAAGTACATAAGTAATTAGTTCATAGACAAGAATTTACGTACAAGAAATATAATTTTAAGTCAGAATACACTAAAACTATTTTATGGACCTTTCTAGGTCGGTTCATAGTATGATTTCTTACACATGCGGGCGTGACTAGAATTTAATTAGCAGGGTTTTACCACTGTAACTTAGTCTTTCTGTCGTCGTAGTATAATTTAAAAGCAATAGTTCCTAAGTAGTTGGAACTCAACGCTGGGTTTTATTTATGTCCCACACTGTGATTGAATAAGTGTCATTAGATGGGTATATTCCCCCGGATTGCCATAGGCAGATCCATAGGAAAATACTTAAAAATAACATTAAGTTCAAACACCATCATTTTAACTTTATCTCTGGTCACCCATAAAGGTCTTACTAACGCGATATTTTTTTCTTTCATTCTATAATACCAATACACGGTATACTAAATCTCGATTTCATAAAACTTCTTAATTAAAAGTTAGCGTTAAGTCCATTTAAGTTTTTAATTATATTTTATATCTCCCTAAAGCAATCTAATTTTTTATCTATGAAATTATATCTTTATAAGATTTCATTCATTGCAAAAATTTGCCCAAACAGAGATCGCTACGTAATCTGGTTGCAATTTGCATTTTAAAGGAAAACCAGCCATTCGTAAAAAAATCATCTGTGCGACATTTATTTATTTGTTTTAACTGTGACAGAGGATTTTTTACGTGTGGATTATTAGCTAGTAGTAGTAGAGTCTTATTTATAAATACAATAGAGAGTCGATTATTTGAACTAATCGGAAGATATGGGTGTCTATAAAATCAGTTTATTTGGACAACCGAACAGTAAATATTGTATAAACTATGTACATTAAGGAAAGTGCACATATAGTTCAAATGTATGAATATATACGAGTCCAATCAAAAACGAGCTACAACTGAAGTTGTATCCGTATCTTTTATGACTGTGACTCTCCTAGCTCTTCTGTACGTTAGGAAATGAAGAAAAAGAAGAAACGGGAAGGAACGGGACCTGCGGCACTCGTCAACTGAAACTAACATGTGTAAATACCTCGGTGGTATTCTATGAGGGCATGATTCTTTCTGGTCGCAGTTTTAGAACGTACGAAAGTCTATGTTAACGATATTTTTATTTACTGCCAGCGTGCCCCACCTTCTGTCAAATAGTTAGACAAATAAAAAATCCATGCAGTTTATGACTGACTGTCGACAGAAGAGAAAACTTTTAAAAGGTGAGAATACGTGACAATAGGTCAAAAATAAATGTAACAACAAACATAAATCCTTGTTTCGTAACAATAACATTAAAAATACATATTACAAGAAAAATAAATGAAAAAAGGTTCGTCGAAACTGTTCCAAATTCAAATAATCATAATGCTGCCGCGTCTTACTAACGCATGTTGCATGTTGT
The DNA here is from genome assembly GCA_000931545.1 of Papilio glaucus. Taxonomy (NCBI): domain Eukaryota; kingdom Metazoa; phylum Arthropoda; class Insecta; order Lepidoptera; family Papilionidae; genus Papilio; species Papilio glaucus. The sequence goes on along the minus strand of JWHW01015381.1, from coordinate 91,619 downwards.
TCGCGCGAACCTATAAGATTTTCACCTACCATATATCGTCTAACACAGCTTAAGAAGTTTTCACTTGAAATATATAATATAGCCTGGATTACTTAGCTTTCTATTAGTGGAAGATTTTTTTAAAGTGGTAGTTTATCGCGTTAATAATTTTCTACATTTTAGTTCGATTCACATTTAAAGCATATTTTAAACTATAATTTGTAACAATGTAAGATTCAAGTTGGAAACCCAATATTCGCGTCGTTAAAAACCGCTTAATCTCAAGCCTTAAACTCTAAAGTTCCTTCAATGCGACATTTTCTACGAGAAGTTTTGAGTGCACTCTGCGTTAGGAGAGTAAGAGGACTTTGTCAGCGTCACTCGCCTCAGCTTCAAAGTAGGACGTGTCACAAGTTTTCTAATCAATAAGTATATTGTATATGGTTTATGACATACCTTATATACTCATAAAACTTTTTAAATAATGAATAAATTAGCGCTTAACCACAATCCCACTTGATGTTCAGTGGTGATGTTTTCGAAAGGTACGCACTAGTTTAGCAACAGCCTATTCACTATTATCTTACAAAGTAATATAAGATATCTATAGATTTCTATTTAACATTACCATCTACGACAAATCAAATGTGAAGACCTACCAATACAGGTCATAGTTTTTTTATTACGGTAATTTCAAATGGCATATTTCAACTCTATACCGAAAGTTGCAAGAAATATAAAACATTTTAAGAATGATTCAAGATCACTGTTGACTTTAAGCAATAAATATAAAATAAAGACCAATTTGTTCCGCTTTCACATGCATTCTATTACATTTATTTTGTTTCTCGAAACAAGTCTTGTTACAGAACGATAGTTGCGAGAATTTATTGATCGAATGAAATCGCTCGCAAGGGATGAATTAAAACACACGAAGTATATTTTTCTTTTTCTTATCGGAAATAAAACTAGGAAATAGCACGTAACGTAAAGAATATATTTTGGCATGTTACATATATTTTGAAACATATAGTTTTTTTTCCTGTGTGGAGCGTTAATAAGAATCCAAACTGAGGTTTAACCTGTCAATCCAGTTACAACTGTTTAATTTATATCAGTCGCCAATTATTGTAAGTACTTAAAATCTGATAATTTTACAATGTTACTCTTATTAATGTTGTTTTTAAAAATCACAAAACGAATAAGTGGTATTTCTAAACTAATACGGCTTAAGGTCCTTCAAGAAGCGAGTGTACTCCTTACTTAAAGGCCGGCAACGCGGTTCCTCTGGTGTTGCGGATGTTCAAGGGCAACGGTGATCACTTATATTAGGCGAACCGGTGCTCTTTTGCCCCTTATTGCTATAAGAAAATTTAACTTATAAAAAAATATATATATGATTGATATATTTCTTGAAAATCTTATATTAATTGGACATCTTGAAAGATAACATTACATAAGAAGATGTGTTATATTAATACACATATACATACATCTATACCAGCATGGACAGCATGCATACATTAGTCTGCACGCATGCTGTCCATAGTCACGTATAGTAGTTTACGGTTCCTACAGTTTTGAAACGTGTCTGAGAATTGACACGATGTTTACGAGGTGAGATAAATCGACATACACTCAAAGTTACAAATATCACGAAAAAATATATATTATAAAATAAAAATTTTATATCCGTTTGTTTTCTAACAAAAAAAACGCATTCAATTGAAGAGGAAAGCAGGTTACTCGTATTGGCTTTAATTAAAAAGCAAAAACCTTACTCGTACGCCCAATTATGAGGATCGCTTTGAGTGGTTCGTTTTCGTTTGAGAGCATTGTTTCGGAAATGATTCTTAACATTAATAGCAAGCAAATTCAGTTAAATTTACTTCTTCTTCCTTCAGTTGTAGTCCTATATATATATATTTCTGGAAGTCAATATGAGTTGAACAGTTAAAATCGGTTCAGTAGTTTCCTTATGAACACAGGGTATTTTTACAATAACTGCGTAACATAATAGAAACTCCGTTAGGCAGCAATTATCTGAATGTTTATGAATGCATAAAACTTAATTCAATATTCATAAAGAAGACATTTATTTTTATCTTTTGATGTAAACTTTTTAAAATACATTTTACTTTGTAATAAAGTAACTCATTACAAGAACCTTGATGTTTATATAGACTAACGAACCGTGAGCGAACAAACAGGGAGACCCTGCGAGTCACTTATCTTTACAGTCCCGCCTCATATTTTTGAGTTGAGACATTTTCGTTTAACCTTTTATAAAGACCTTTCAAATTACTGGAAATGTTACAAAGTTATGACAAGTTATATTCTTAACGTTGTATTTGCTTTCGTCAATTTAAAAATGTTTGGAGACTTTTAATTTTTGAAAAATATATTATATTAACAAATGTGGATGTAAAATTGTAGCGACTTCGTTCGCATTAATAAAAATTAGGAAAATTACGTATGTGTTGAAATTTTATTGATCATTTTACATCCCTTTATTGATCATTTTAATGAAAACGATGAATGTCATTTTTGATTGGTAACATTAACTTAACTATTACGATTTTCAATACAACAGTATGTTCATTCCCCTTGAGGTTTTTTTGCTTGAATCAATTATATTATTATAAAAAGTAGCAGATATGCCGTTAGGGGTCGAAAAGTGAAGTCTCGAAAGCGTCCTAATTAGGACGCTTTTTCTTTAGTGTTTACGTCATGTGTTTGCATTTATGCTTAAGTGACAAACACTAGCTGTCTTCTTTTTTATTATTTGACATGTGTGAATGTTGCTGTCATTGCTTTGGAATACTTACACTTGACCGGTGAATTTGAGTATATCTGTAATATCATTGGCTTAAATCAATACAATTGCGTAGTAATGACAAACATCCAAATGACTGCTTTATAAATTACAAACGGACAGCCACTTCACATCATTGCCTCTGTGTGTAATTGTCAAATTGTCATAATTTAATATTTTAAAAGACAATCTGTTTGCATAATTTATCTCGTTTCTCTGTCCTCGCTGTACTCGAAGATATCTATCGTGGAAGCTAAAATTGTATTTAATGTTCACATTGAATATAGTGATAAAATTGAGACCAGGTTATAAAATAAAAGTACATCTCCAATTTTATTACCATTAAACGTGCAATATGGGCGCGGAGTGCGTAAGGCGACCCGAATTTTATCTGGAGTACTTCTAAGAGCTCAACTCGTATTCAAAGTACGTAATAAGAAGTATTGATGGTGCCGCAATTCGAGTTTTATGGCCACAATTAAACGATTTCAAGCTCTTTATTTCCGTATCCATTGAAAGTAACATTTCTATTTCATTATATCAATTTTAGTGACATATATTACTATATAAGTCGTGAAATTAAAAACATACTTATAGTCAATAAAGCGAAAACATATGAGAAAATCGAAGCGCAATCCACGAGTGATCCGCCCCGGCTTCACCCGGGTAGCACTAATTATGTTGATCCGATCGCTTCCAAACTTTTCATTGTTCCAGCCGTTTCGGAGTGTATAGAGAACATACATTTAACATGCATACACACATCGCCAAGGTAGGTCTATAATTAGGGGTACTATCGACGTGAGTTCTCGGTGAGAGGGTAGTAGAACAGTCGAATGAGATTTTCATGCAGTAAAGTTCATTTGTAAAATAGTTTTCTTAAGGCATTCTCGTACCTTGGCTGACTCCGACTCCAAATCTGAATATGATTAAGAATTGGTTTAATATGTAAATGAAATTGGGTAAATAATTTAAACGTCGTTTTTTTGTTCAAAAATTTGTGTACATCAAGTGAAAATAAAACCCGTGGCTTATACAAAGTACATTGTGTTTACTAAAGCGTATTGTATCAACGGCGAATAAGTTTTGTGATATTGACTATTATGACGTGGTCCCTTTCGCAATGGAGACACACATCAATGTCACTTGGTGAGATGTTTCCATGGGCCCCCGCATACACAATTACAATGACACATTACAATGATGTCACACGTTGTAAAGATTAGAGGCGGCACACAATACAATAAAACGTAACGTACGAAATTTAATACAATAAATATTTTCGTCCGTAATTTTTGTCCTATATAGTCTTATATATTTGAAACTGTTAATTTTAAAATTATAATAACTTATAATAATTGCTCCTTAACCATGTGAGCTGACTATTTTGAGTCCTTCGAAGCTTTTCGACGATCCACTTTCACGCAAAGGCTTTATATTCGAAGGACTTGGAGTAGCATCGATGCTGGAGCTTATTCACCCATCACTAAAATCCACCTAACCGTGGCACAGCACGCAACAACATCTGTTCCACGAATGTGCCGGCTCGACCGGTGAAATACAACCTCACAGAAGGCAGACGTGCGTCTGATGAATGATGTACAGGAGACCTAATTTCAATCCTCTTCCCGTTCCTATACATTTCTAATAATGATAGGATGGGAAGGAGAAGAGGATTAGACGGGGACGGGATTAATAGAAAAAGGAAATATCCTATACAATATACCATTAAAGGTAGGCAACGTATCTGCGCCTCATTTGTTTGTTGCAGATGACTATGGACCATAAAAAAATTGATTGGTGATACATAACACTCGTAAATTTTAACTTCTTTTAATTTTCTACATTCTCAACCAATTTCGAATGAATTTATAGCGGACATGAATATTTGACGTGATTGATGATGACTATATTAAATTTTGCGGTGCTGCGGTTCAACGTGCGGAATTCAATTTCTACGTTTGAAGCGGAACCAACTAAAATATGTAAGAACGTACATATGTGTAACTGTTTTCACTTCTATCGGCAGTCCTCATGCCGACTGCCTGTGGTTTTTTTTAAATAAACTTTCAACAGTGTAAGTGAAACCTGAAATTAAACCTGCTGTCTTTTACATATCATGCAAATCTTAACAATTGCTACAAGCAGAGTTTTTATTATCAATATTCCCATGGAATTTCTTCAAGTAAACAAATATTTATATGAATATTGTTTATCGCCTGTTTCTATTAATATTGAGGAAAAATATTCACTCGGAATAATAAATGAAAAATGTCAAGAGATCCGAAGCCCACTATATTAAAAATTGACTTAATATGATTATTACTTCGAAAACATAAATTGAATTCGTGGAACTTTTTTCAAAACAAAAATTATTTGACAAGGGTCTTCTAACTAAAAGTATGAAGAGGAAAAACAATGAATATTTATCTGTTTATTTATTTTTGGGTTACGTTATTAAGAAATTGAAATATACTTATTGAAATGAACAACGAGATTTTATTGATGTATTTGCTAATTTATTTTAATATAAATTTGAGGTATCTGCGTTTAAATTTGAGATATTTTGGAAGCTGTGTAGTCTACGAATTTGTTTTTGTATATTTACGACGCAAAGCTCTTTCACACTTGTTGGGCGACGGCTGATGGAAGGCAACGAATATCGCCGCCTTTTCCATCTCTAGATTATTTTATTTTCGAAAGTATAAATAAACTAACTTATAAATGTGTTGAAAGCGAATCCGGCGTTTAATTTATTGTGAACGCGCCCTAATATAATGCTCTAAAGGACTTTTTGCCCCACGCGTTTTAGATAAACTCGGTTACAATCAGCTAAATCTATTTCAATTGATCTACGTCCGGAAATAGTTTTTAAAGAGTTTTGTGTTGTCTTAAAAGTGTATTTTGTCATAAAAGTGGTAGAGCCGCAACAACATTTTTTGCACGAATTAACAAAAGATAGGCCTGCTCCTAATCTTTTCTAATAAAAAAAGGATGAGAAGTAAGATTTTTTCTCAGATTAGGGGTTGTATAGGAAAAGGAAACGTCCTTTTTTGTGTTTATCGCCTCCTCTGTCATTAGCATGTTGCTAATGCTATGGGTAGCGGTCACTCAATTTGAGTGAACCGTTTGTCACGTTCTTCTATAAAAAAATGTGTGAAATCTCATTAACTTTTACCAATTTCAGCTGAAAAATTGCCACAAAAACAATAAAACACATTGTGGTCGCATCATGAAAACGATAATGTGGGCATTTTGATATTAACGTTGCAAGTTTAATTAATTTGAGTGACGCAGTCGCGACGCAGGCAGACAGTGCCTTAATTGAATTTTGTCCGTGTAAAGTGCTCATCGCCCTGATCGTAATTATAACGTGTTATTAACACATGGTATTGCAAAGCGGTGACCGTTAAGAGATTGGTTATCGGACTTGTCAAGAATTCCATTTCCATTTAGGTTGTGTACAAAAAATCCTTATTAGATCTGGGATCAAATAATTCAATACCAATTGGGTCTATGGACTACATTAATACGTCACGAAGTAGGAAAGGATTGTGATCGATTCAAATGTAAGCCTTACGTCATTCATCGCAAATGGATGTTTCAAACATTTATAATTTAAAAAAAGACACACGCACAAAGCTCTATGATCCTTATTATTTTTAAGCTCATTAAAGACTAGTAAAGAAATACATGGACCCGCAACCTTGACCCGGGGATTCTTAGCACAGCCTGGGTGTATTAGACCCATGTCCATAGTATGTGGGCGGCGGGAATCGACCTTGATGGCGATCAATGGGGGCCTACGTCCACTAGTGAAGTGAATAAAAGAAAGAATAAAAAGAAGAATAAAACTACTGGCAGATTAGACATTAAGAGGAAACTGTATTGCTAGCTTCACTACGATACTTGTGTTTTCCACTTCTGAGACTTGTAGGTAAACCGTAGTAGGTAAAAAGGTGTTTGTATTGTATAATTAGGGCATTAAAGCGGCACTCTTAGCACCTATCTGTTGTACTACAGCTATAATAGTATAACGAACGTGTACCGAGACTCATTTTGACTCGGCGCGGCTTTTATAGCAAAGAACCTTCATTAAAGTTAACGTTTAGTAAAAAGAGTATTTTATAAAATTCTTTTTAGTTGTTCTATGTTCTGTTTGAACAATTTGTAACATTTTTTTCTCCAGTTCTTATATAAGCTAAATGCTTCACAAATATGTCATATTTTCATTCATTAATTGACTGGTTGTTTGGAACTGGAATTTTGGTGATATGTTGCGATTTGTGCCACTTGCGGAATACCATCATCTTTCTGGATGTATGCGTAAAAAGCACGTGTTATTACGTTTGGAAATAAATTAGTTAATTATAACGAGACAAGCTTAAAATGATAAATGTGAATAAATAAGCATCAGAAATATGCAGGAGCAACATAAATCAATAATTTCTGTTGGCTTAAAGCTCGGCGTACTTTAAATCTTTATTGATTTCAAGCGGCTCGTAGCTTGTGAATCGGATGATAATAAATTTAACTTAATAAGTGCTCTCGGTGTATCTCTCGAGGATATATAAATAAAGTTACTTAAGTAGACAGCCGTAACTTACAGGCGTTAAATATATCAGTGCACTGATAACGCCTTTTATAACATTTCCTACAAATTTCTTATGTCATATTCTTCTCGAATCTCGGAAATGGCTCTAAAGATTTGGCTGACATTTTATGATTATATATATACAATATAAATATTTTAGCGGAAGTAGACGCTGAAGTAATAATTTTTGCATAATGTGTAGGTGAAAACAGTACAGGAGATATACCACAATGGTTGTACTAAATACACTTTTACTTGTTGAACGAGGTGC
>JWHW01015381.1:42930-76313 GCA_000931545.1 Papilio glaucus | reverse complement strand
CGCCGCTCACTCGATTCCATAAATTCTCGTTCGTTGTAAGTGATGTGAACAGAATTAGGTTTTAAAGCGTAATGTGTAGCATTATCACACATTTTTATTTCGAAGGTAAAGCAGAGATTACGGATTAATATTTGGATTTCAGGTTTTCACACACCTAGCTTTATTAATTTATTTGTCAATTTAAATCTAAATGTAATGTGAGATGTTGATGTATGGCGATACCTCGGACCTCTAAGATGCCCGCAAACATCTCAGGGAAAGGGGAGTGGCTGAAAACCGGCGCGACACAGGATCTTGGTTCTATGTCGGTAAAGAGTAATTATGGCAAAAGGCCATAATTATATGTTAATGTTATTTTGCTTTTTCCTTATGCATATATATTTTAATGACAATAAAGCATTTATATATTCATTCGTTCAAACATGTTCGACAGTCACATGATCTTATAACATTGCGTTTTTCAAAATGGAGTCATTTTTAAATTCAATTTAAATAAGGGACTTATTTAAATTGAATTTGTGTGAGAATTTCAATTTGAAACTTCCAATATCCATTCAATCGTAATCCGAGCATACTGTCTGCGGTTATGTCACAAAAAAAATAAATTCTAACTTGAAACTGGACAGGCAATGTCCAAATATTGAAATTGACACCGTACAACACAACCTATTTCATTTTTATCTCGTTATCTGACAGTTACAGAACTCAGTGGTTACACCATGGGTTCTGGATTCGATTGTCCATTGGAGTAGCAAGCAAAACAAATTGTACAATGGAACCTGTTTAACTGAATAATCATTAATTTGAACTCCACTCTCACCCAAAAATAAATCCTCTTTCTTTAAAGCCCAAAAACTCTACATTCATCTTCTTCTTTTTCTTATTTATTTGGGATCAGCTTTCCTCGTTATTACCCACGATTTCTGGAGAAATTCTTGTCAAGGTCCACCTTTTATAATTCTAAAAGAATATATTGGACCTTTTATCTAAAATAGTTTTTTTTTAAATAAAAATATGTTTATTTATCTGAGTTTTGTTTGTTCAATATAACAGGAATTAAGGAGTAACTGAAGACAATCAGAAGACCGATTTTTAGTTTGCATATAGCCCAGAAACTCGTAAATATAAAAAATACATCGTCTTATACATTGCTTACGTGACCAGCTCCGCTTATCCCAGCTGGAGACGAGGCACCCTAAGGAAGGTAGACGCGCCGTATGAATCGCAAGTTACTAAAAATCATTTCAGGCATAATGTTTCTTTTTTGATAACACTGGACCATCATTTACGACTGCTAGTGTAAGTTTAATCAAAGACGATTCCCAACTGTATGATTGTTTAAACTGTGCGATCGAAGCAGAAATAATAATTGAAAAAAAGAGGGTACTTCACCAGCAATATCAAACATTGGGACATCAGACGTGATCACGGAACGGGAGGTCCCTTCCGTGATCACGAACGTTGTCCTCGAAACATCAGGAAAAAACAATATCTATAAAATTAATTTTATTCCAATTTGTAGTTTTCGCGTAAATATAAGAAATCATTATATTTGCTTTTGCTATCCATCCCCTTACCATCAAATCCTATTGCCATATATCTCCTAGCTGCTGCTTCCAGGCATGAGTTATATTCTAATCAATTTAATGTACCGTCAACTCTTTTGCAAAAGTCCAATATTAAACAGAATTTTAATTTGGTCGTCAAAAAACCTCATCAAAGTTGTAAAACATTCCACGAACATAACTTTGTCGAATCACAATGCAATTTCCATGATTAAAGCATTTCAGCCATTCACAAACATTCTCTTTAGTTGTGTTCTAACTTTTTTAATTAAAACTAACTGGAGGCTGTCAAGAATACCGGAATAAAAAAATTATTCAATGAAATGTCATGCTTTTAGAGCTGTATTTGACATTACAAAGTATTCAAAGTATTTATTGGTCTGTCTTAGCGGTTAAAGGTCTTAATCTATTTTAATTTTTTCTTATAGAAATATAAATAATAAATCAGCCTTTTCTAGAATGTTCCCCACTGCAGGAGCACAGGCCTCCTCTCCGAGTGAGGGAAGGGGGAAAAATAAAATTGAAAAAAAAAATAACTTTATAAGTCTAACAATTACTGACGTCATAAGTACTCACGACCTCAATTAAAAAAAATATTCTTTATTATTCTCAACTACCTATTTTGGACCTTGATATGTCCTAAAACTAACGCCTGACTCACAATTCTGCTCTTAATCATATGGTAAAAATAACAACACAGGCTAATCAGTATAATGAAGTAGGTTAGTAATACACGAAATCCACAACTGTGAGAACAATGAAAGACCGTGCTGAGACAATTGTGTTAGCAGAATTAAGGTGCAGAATAGCGATCACTATTGCAGGAATGAACCGCCTTGACCTGGCAACTACGACCACTATTGAAGGGAAAGACAATTAATTATTCATTCTGTTTCGTTTCGTCGGATTAGTGTAACGACAAATTCTCAATACCCTTTCCTGATAGGAAAATAATGCTCATTAACACGGGAATGGTAAGGAATTATATTTGATATTCACTTCTATCGATTCGAGTTACTTATTCCACGAAAATATATTCTCTTTATTATACAGTTATAACGAAATTCTAAAAATATCCAACCATTTCAAAAGTGTTATTCAGTGTAATCATTTATAACAGTAGATATGTATTGTCTGGTTCTCGGAATAGTCTATTTGAGAACTTTCGAAGTATAATGTACGAAAATAAACTTCAAATGTAGTATTCATCCGACCTAGACAATTTAAAGATATCTGGATTAAGAACAGCAGTCGTATTTGGATTTGCTATCCTCTTCTCGTATGTAAATGATCGGAAGGGGAAGACGATATGTCTGGTGAATGGATGGACAGGTTAGGAAATAACCTTTTTTTTGTTTATCCTCTGTCCATTTAAGGTAGGCAACACATCTGCAAGTCTTTAGCTTTGTTGCAGATGCCTATGGGTAGCGATCGCTTAATATCAGGGTAACCGCTTGCTTGTTTGCCACCGTCTGTTATATTTTTTTTTACGAAATCTTTATTGTTCAGAAGCAGGATAGGTAAATTTTTCGTTATTACCGTGCCATATTGAAATTTAACCTTTATAAAGCGTAATTTGATTGTTTTTTTGAACCAGATAAACTCAAAAACTACTGAACCGATTTTAAATACCTTTCAATTACCTACTTTTACCAGTAGAAAGGTCTTACAGGTTGCCAGTGTTATATAAATTTAAAAAGTACATCAACGTTTTAAACAACAAATAAATGTTTTATAGCTTGCGTTATTGCTTATACATAACCTAAATAATTTAATACGATTGAACTACCACAAAAGCAATATTTCTTAGCAGTTAAAAATCGGCAGAAATATTGCTATTTTACGATCGTTTACATAAAAAATGTTCTTTAATGTTTCATCGCTCGCTTTTCAAGGCATTACTATGATGATAAAAATATGCTCAGGCCTAAAAAAGGAAGATGATCTATTTAGGTACATTCATTTAAGTCCCAAAAGATTTATCTAGAGATATCTTTAGAAGATTTTTTCCCCGATACCAAAAATAGACCTGACAATCGAACGGAGTAAAATACTACATAATAACATATACTTTTAAAGTATCAATAAAGTGAGAGATTTATACAAAAAATGAGACAGAGCTTGAAATAAAATTATTTTACTCTCTTCATATAGATCGTATATTTCTGACAAGGTACACACTTTATCATATAAATATGCTCAAACAAAAGATAGTATTTTGTAATTCATATATTATCAACATTTATCAGTCATTACACCATTCCATTTTAAATTGTAAACTACATTTTTGAACAAATAATAACATCTTTCTGGGAAGTAAAAACAAAGTTAATATACATAATGCGTATAGACAATGCCTTAAACAGTTATAACTAAGGGTTCGCACTGACGTAATATTTATAAAAGGAAACATGTTGTGATGTCAGTTTTGTGCCAAAGTATCGAATTACATTCGCATTGCGATTTAACAAGTTGTAACATTATAATACATGAAATAGTAAGCAAGTTTCGAAACAAGTTCGAAAAATAAACTTTCAAACTTATGTAGGTGTTTCAAGATGTTGACATTTAACGCCAAACATGTCCATGTTTTACACGCAGCTTCGTAAACAAATAAATTTTTAAACATATTTTGTAACAGTTTTAAATTTCTTAAAAAACTGTTGCCATTTGTCGGCGATACGTACGAAAGCCACTACGTAATATGAGATTTGTTTGATCATGCAATGTGTTTTAAACCTTTATATGTTAAATGTTTTAATATGAAATCACGGTGAGCATTTGTTCTCAGAAATAATATGTGCGGACTGTTTTAACTGTTAACATTAAATTCCTGATCGTAATTTATAAAAAATTGTAAGGGAATAATCACATGACATGAATTTTTTATCATATGAAAGCGAAATTAATATTTTTGGAAAAGAAAGGAAGGTTGAAAAGAGAGGATTGGCATATTCAAAATCAAAAGATTTTTAATACGCCATGCAGTATTTTCAGTAGTAATTGAACAAAGGGCTAATATAAACGCACTGCCGAAAACATTCACATAAAAAATTTGTCGTCTAGATAAAATCTTTTATGTGAATTTCGGTATTTACGGAATGTGCAAACAGTAACACGGACAAAATATTAACTATAACATTGTCTACCTTGCAGTCTTACAATTTGTCTTTCAATATTGAATATCGAGTTCATCTCAACGACTACACGATAACGGACGCTGGACAGAGCTGGAACGCTATACCCCCGTCATTCCCCGGGTTTGCTCTCGTTGTAATGTGTAACGAATCTTTAATATGTACCAAAGACAGTACAAGCCACGCCGCTATGATGCAGCGGACTCGAGTCTTATGTTATTGTGCACAAGTAGCAGTTAAATGAATTACTTGAATACTACATGAAAACTTTAGTGCGTACCTCTGTTTTAATGAATTTGTGCGTTACTCCTATTTTAATACCAGTAAATATAGTAACAATACTATGACGCTATTACAAAATTAGACTTCGAAAATATACATAAATTGAAATATATTTGTAATTTTTGCTAACATTACAACTTCAATTACGTTAGTTATGAAATATCTATAATTGCTAATTGTATTAGACATAAAAAGCTATAATATAATAGACAGAACAAAAACTGTAAAAAATATATTCATTTTCTTACTGCATTTTAAACTTTCATTTGCAAAAATAAGGACTTTTTCGACAAATTACAAAATTCAAAGCACATAACGAAATCTATTTTTATTACTACGGTATTCATATTATAATTTCTGTACGAAATTCCTGTCCTGTTCTTGAAACTTTATTATGTGGATCGGTTTTATATTTACTAGCGTTTATTCTTACGGCATATCATGAACATGATCCAAGAGAAATCCATTGTTGAACATATAAATAAAACAGCCATTCAGTGGACAAAGCTCGGAGTTTCCTTGCGAGATTGACAAGCTTTTCGACGTTACGTTGACAAAATATTATGTCCGGGTTATCATTTCAGTATCATTGAAGCAAAACGATTATATGATCAATGAAAAACAAATCAAATTTATAATATTTTAATAATATAAATTTTTATCTTTATGAATACAAATATTCTTAATGCGTGAAATGGAATATTTTTAACCGTCATAGATTATATAATAGTACGATAAAAGTATCTCTACACAAATTTTGTTCAGACAGCATGTAAATTATAATCCCAAACATCAAAATATATCTAAAATTCTAAAGGGTAAAATATTTTTTTTGAGGTTATAAAACTACAATCTATGAAAATTCTTTCGTATTTTTTTAATAATTTTAACTATAATTGAAATTTTCGTTTCTAAATAGATGAGAATAGTTTATAAACCACATATCGCGAAAGGATTGTTGTGCCTTTATAAAAGGATTTGATCTGCCTTATTAAAAAAAAAAAATACAGCTTAAGCCAGAAAATGAGTAGTAATGTATAATTTTATTTGAATTTTCAGGCCATTTGAACCCATATTACGAAGTCGCTTGGCATGGGGCGGCTGAGGGATAACAACTACGGAAACAATAAATCAAATTGAATCGCAAATAATTGACAAAATACTAAGGCATATGTTCGAAATACCCAGGTAATCAGTACCAATAATTTGACTTCAGGTGTCCGACATAATGGAGCGAGTGTTAGTTCAGTTCGAGAGTAGTTAGGCTTTAAAACAATTTTAGTTTGGAGAATCTGAAGAGTAATGAATGTGATGGAAAAGTCTTTATTCTGAACATTCCCGAAGAGTTAACATCAACTACCAGGCACAAAAATCACATAAGAATAAAATGTCACTACGGTAAAATGGTATCAGTATAAGACAGGGTGCACATTCTTTAAATTCAATAAGAAGTATACATTCACTCCAAAAAATTCCCGAGGAAGTAGGAATAGTATCTAATTGTAAGAAAATATATAAAAAAATTACGATACAAATGTTAAGGCTGCAAATATTTTTTTGCTAAGACACTATTAGATCAATATTTTTAATCTACATTTAGACTTTTAGAATATCGATTTCAGATACATACATTAATTTTTTTACAACTTATATGAATTAGGAACATCATTTTAAGAATTTAGGTTTAATGAAAATGAGTTTTTTTTAAAGGCATTGAAAATGACTAAATTATATTGTGGATAGATTCAAAAACAATAACTTTGGTTTGTCGTTTTTTACCTAACATTATAAGAATATTTTCTTTTGAAGGAAGATTAAACATAATTGCTGCACCTACTTATGATTTATCCAAGTCTTAATTGCTGATTTAGATATCGCTATCTTTTGTTCTTCCCTACGTTTCTTTTCCGCGTAACGAAACTTGCCTAAACGTAACGCGGACTGCAAATACGGAATCGCTGCCTAGGCCTCCTTTACACTTACAACACAATGCTGTAAGATGTACGAATTGCCAGCAATTTGTACAAAAGATATTTGAAAAAGTTCTAAAGGTTTATAAAAATAGCTGGACTAGAATATGTCCAAAAACATGGATGAAGAAACTTCAATTGTTACACTGGATCATAGAATATATTTAAGTCACAATATGAGATTAATGCAATTAACATTTTTATAACTTAAGTCTAAAATTGACTAGCCAAGATTCTATATCTGTTATTATTAATAAAATAACTAATATAGGACAACTACATTACTATATATATTAAAATATAGCAGACATATATACACTACAATATGTTAAATAAGTTATGAGATCATCGTTGACTAAATAAAAACTAGAATAGAAAAATTGGAAATTGCAGAATTAATGACATTCAAGGAAAAAATCTTTAGCAATTTTCACATTTCTATACTTACTACATTTTCAATACTGAACACAATCTTAACTGGACCTTGTAATTTGAATATGGACATAAAAAATATTTAAAAAACATGATTGATTAACTTTAAATAATAGATTTATAAAAATGTACATTTAAACTTCTTTCAACGTCATTGGGATTGACAAAGATCACAGTAGTTCAAGAAACATCGTAATTAATAAAGAACATTTTGTGACATTGTATATGGGAAAATACCACACACCACATTGTTTTAGGATTACTACTTCTGTTCATACTATATTATAATGTAGTGGTAAGTAAGCGTTGTGTAATATAATCTTATACTAAGATGCTTCATAATGTTATGTAAATTATGATTTTGAAAACACATTTTAAAATAATCTAGTTTTTAACTGGAAAATGTTGACTAATAGTTGAAAGAAATGTGATGTTTCTTTCCACTAGAAAGCATTGTAGCTTCATTTATTTATGTCTATATGAATTAAGTGGAAGACAAATAGCTAATGTCATTTCTATCAAACCTGTTTACGTTAAAAGATGTTAGTGTGTAATTTGTATTTTGACAAACTCAAAAATTTTATTAAACCTAACTTTTAAGGTACAGTTAATTACAAATTTATTGCTGTTGTAGACAGTTAATTATATGGTCAAATATTTGAATATTGATTAATACGTACAAAAAGTTGTAAATTGGTTAGTCAGCTACTCTGAATCTAAAGTATAATGCCTACATCTGGCACAAAAATGGAACAGTTTTCATTAGCGTGAGGTGAACGGCAACATGGCTCAGTATGTATAGTATAAGGCTCAACTTCCAGTCCTTTCTTCTTTGCCATGTTCATGATATAATGCTGCATTGCTTTGTCACTGAAAAAGAACACATTAGATGTATAAATTGTAAGTTCTTCTATATGTAAGTTTTTTTTTATAAGTTAACAGTGGTAGAGCCCACAACAAAAACATCTGTTGCACAAATGAGTCTGCTTGACTGTTGAAATACAACAACCTCACAGAAGTATTTCTGTGTTTCATCTGATGAATGAGGTGCGGAAGACATAATTATGAGCCTGTTTCCCTTCCTTTTTCTAATAAAAAGGGATAGAAAGGCGAAGAAGATTTGAAGAGGAGGGGATGGATAGAAAAATTATCAGTCAAACTTTTTTCTGTTTATCCCCCCATCCCCCCACCTCTGTCCATTAAAGGTAAGCAATTCATCTGCAACTCATTAGCTTGTCGGAAATGCCTACGGGTAGCGGTCACTTAATATTAGGTAAAACGCTTGATCATTAGCCACCTTTTTCTATAAGAAAAAAATATATGTAATAATTGTTGTATACTTGCTGCATTAATAACCCACTGCATTGACCAATACATTTTTATAACCATCAGTTTTGAAACAGTCCATATGTGGTGATAGACATTCAAACATTGATGCAAGGTTTGATTTTGGTAACTAAAATAAGGGTTTGGGCCCCCAATAACAGAGAAAAACTGCCCAAACTTTCATCTTTATTCATAAAGCGGTACTAAATTTGTAAAATGTCAGATTCTACTATATGTATACTAAATTATATGTTCCTACATTTTGATTATTCCAGTGACCCAAATGGGTTACTAATACATTATTCTTCATCTACATTATTATAGAATGATCTATATGTTGTATGGATGTTTGCAGCTAGTCTATCCTACTAATATTATAAATGCGAAAGTTTGTAAGTATGGATGTATAGATGTGTGAATGTATGGATGTTTGTTATTCTTTCACGAAAAAACTACTTAATGAATTTTAATTAAATTTCAGAATATTATAGTTTATACATCAGAATAATATATAAGGTGTAATTTATAAATATATTGTGTAAATTGTCCAAAATATAATGATAGG
Organism: Papilio glaucus; assembly: GCA_000931545.1. Classification (NCBI taxonomy): domain Eukaryota; kingdom Metazoa; phylum Arthropoda; class Insecta; order Lepidoptera; family Papilionidae; genus Papilio; species Papilio glaucus. The sequence continues at coordinate 67,036 of JWHW01015381.1, read as the reverse complement.
TGTCAAGTGGTGAAAAACCCAGTAATGTAAGTGGTTCCAGCTAGTTTTCTTTAATTAAAAAAATAATGTTTTACTTACTGGGCTCGGATACAGTAGCACCATGTACAGCAAGCTATTGATAGAGTTATAAATATCAGAAATGTGAGTAAAGCGCCATAGTCTACCAGTCGTAGGTATTCATTCACCATTCTGTGGACCCTGAAATAAAAAATACAAATTATAATAAGAAAAATAGAAATAGCAGTTCACTTCAATGTTATATTATAAATAAAACAAACACACACAATTCACCTGGTGGTAAGCAAATCATTTTGTCCAACTAAAGTATCACATTAAAATGAGGAAAAAAATGTTTTGTTTTGTACATCTTGATAAATTTAATTAAAAATGTATTGTTTCATTATAAATATTAGAAATAATAAGCACTGGGTTTATTTATTTTACCTCTGTGAACGGTTAAATTTACCGTGGGTTTACACTGCCGACAACATTGACATAAAACATTTTGTCATCCTAGTTTTTTAGAAAAAAACATAGAGAGAAGGCTTGTGAATCGCTACACGACTCGCCAGTGGAAACCCACGGTAAGTTTTTAGCTACTATGAAATAATAAATGAATTAGTACTTACTTATTAATTTAGAGGGAATATTCTAACAGCTTGCATACCTGAATAATTAGGTCAACATTTTGCCTGATCTGTTTCCAAAAGTAGCACTTTGTTTATTTTATTTCGACGATCTATCGACAGAAAATACTTAACGGAAGATTTAGGTTTGTTCGTTCGGTTTCGATTATTTATTATAAATGACGTTAAGAGAATCTAATGTTGCCAGTTGCCAGTGCCACCTACTGTCGTCAGTTTCATTTTGAATAGCTTTGTCCTCTTGGCAAAGGTGATATTGCTTATTTGGAGTAATTTTCGTGAAAATTTTAAATTATTCCTTGTTTTGATAAAAACAAACACATAAAACATGATAACGTATAATTCGATTCACAAATATATAGTAATTGTTTATTTATACAACATAAACACCTGCACTTTCAACTACAATATTGCAACTTTCCGAAACAGGTTGTGTTGATCTTTTTATTGTTGTTCTTTTCAAATTGCAATCTTTTTTTAGTTTGGCTGCCAATGCTTCAACATCTTTTTTCAGTCGGTAGTCACTGAAACAATACATAGTTACAAGCAACTTGGAGTTTTACAAGGAATTACAGTTACTTACTACTGCTAATCGCCTAGTGGGCGAAATTCCACCATAATTTATTTGGTTTCTATTATTTTTATGACCGTAATATTTAAAGTATTTTATTTTTTAAGAATAATACATAGAATTTTTTTTAAATAAATATCTATTACTATTAATATTACGAGAGTTGAAGCGGGGATTTCTGTATATTCTCGAGCACGTCTGATTTACATTTCGTACTATTCATTTAATGGTGAGTAAATGTAATAAAAATACGTACATGTAATTGATGCGAAAACAATAAATGCAAGCACCGAAAACACATATACTTGCACAAGTTACAAACAAAATCATAGACACTATTACGCCCTGAAATACTTTGAGGACTTCTCGACGGATTTTATCTGAAAATAGGAAAGAAAAAGAATTCATTCAATGTACGAGCATATTTATAAAATAAAAATTACTTATCACCAAAAATGTATTAAGGAGCAAATATTGATTTTGTTCCGGTTGTTATATCAGTGAGTCTATAGCTCATAATCAATTAGAATTCGAGATCAAAAATGTTAAAAAGGTTGATTCGAAACAATTCGAGTAAATTCGTTCGTGGGGTTTATAAAAAGTACTACTATTAGATGTCGACCGACGAGTTGAGGGACCTGTCCACCGAACAGTTGAGCAAATAGTCGATCGAACTGTCGACCGATAAGTACAGCAATCGCAGTTGACCTAGATTGCGTTCCACTAAGCGTTCACAACGCCTAATACGCTCCTTAAGCAGTTCCACTTCATGACTAAGATCGTTGTAGTCGTGGCGAAAACGTCACTAATGACGTCATCATTTTCACTCGAGCCAAGCTCACAACGACGCATCTAAATATGTGAGTCTTTGTGAACGTTGACAAATTTCGTGCTATTTTAAGACTTAAAGTAACAAAGAATACTTTATGAAGCATTATGCGCTGCACAAATACGAAATATCCTACTATCAGCCTATAACAAGTTTTTATTATATTTAAACGTAAATTAATTAAGTACTCCACTAAAATTAAATATAAAATTATATTTTTTTAAATTGAGTCAATCAAAATTTATTACATTTTATTGTTCATTACGTACAAACCGCAACCGAACCTCTTTAACCTCAAAACGCCCCATAATCCATTCCACCTAAGTTTCAAATTGTAACGCTCAGGAACAAGTGGAACGGGAAAAACCGTGGTCGAGAGCGTGAGCGTCGTGGACGCTTAGTGGAACGTAGCCCTAGTCGAGCAATAGGCAACCAACAGGCAACCGACACCGACCAGTCTAGCTACCTCTCGACATACCAAGACATACCTTTTCCAATCAAGCGACGAGTCGAACGACCAGTCGACCGGCAATTATTTTTTTTTCTATATATCTATTTCTAGTCTACATACCCAAATTTAGCTTTGTGTGAAAACTGAAACCTTAAAAGTTAAATAATCAACAATAGTTAAATTTGATAAGTCTGCCATGAACATTTTTTGAATTTGACATGAATAGCCGCTTTATAGCACCCGGACCGAATATATGACTTCAATTCGAAAATTCTGATAATATACAGAAATACAGATTTATTGGTAATTAACTAATTACAGGTCATGGTTATAAAGATATTCTAAATTTTAAAATTTATCAAAATCTACTTCAAGCTACAAGCAATAAATAACATTAATAAATAAGGCATTTAAATATCTAACAAAAAAATAATTACATCATCATTAAAAAATATATACTGGAAGTACTCGAAACCGAAATACTTTGGAACCACTCATGGGATCGGAGTAAAATTTAAATGAGACCAATCTCTAAACAAAAAACTATCGATTTAAAAAAAAATTGAAATCGGTTTATAAATGTCAGTTATGTGGTAACAAACATAAAAAAAATAACCTACCTCCTATTTTTTTAAATTCGGTTAAAAACAGGACAGAAAATTTAAAGAGAAGGGAAGTTTTTCTTAAATAAGGAGAGCAAACAAACATGTTAGCTTACCTTGAGTATCGTACTTTGCGGTCAGAGTTTGTAAAAGTAGCTTCATATTAACGACACAGTCGTGAGTTGTGTCGTTATAGAAGAAACCACTAGAAAAATCAAAGTATCTATTGTACTTATTTAAGCACGAATTTTAATTGCGTTTATAGAATATGCACTCATGCCCGTAACCTAGAGAGGTAGGCAGAGATTATGGATTTCCATTTGGCGCGATCCTGGCACAACTCTCGCTACTTCTACATCCATACATCCACACATACGTGCTCTTCGGTTACGGGTACTCCTTAAATCGCCCTTCTTTAATATGTCACTAATCTGTATAAGTTCTCGATATAAGTTCTCCTTGGATGTCTCCTATTAAACATGCACTCACTTTTGCAACTTAAATTTGTTTCGTTATTCTGTCTTCATTCATCCTTTCAACGTGCCCGAACTACCGAAGCATACCTTTCTCTATGCTAGTCACAACCTAAACTTTTAAGGCACAGTTACACATAACATACTTCATAAGGAGATGGTATTATTGAGATGCGCTTAACGGCCTAATTCTACAAACATGCTTTTCCTGTCAAACCCAGCTCTCACTTCTATACATTAAACTGAGGACCAATACAAAATAGTGTTTTCCCACATGAGCCTTCATAGACACATGCCGACTCCTCACTGCTACACCTATATCCCCCCATCCATTTTATTTCCCGCACTCAATTGTCGTTCAAAATTTTAAACATGTCTACCATATCTATACATATAATAAAAACTGAACGCTGTGTGTACATTGAAGATGTTTGAGAAAAACTATTATTTGGGGCCTTCATAATCGCAATAAAACCCGAAACAATGGTTATTAGAATTTTTGTCTGTAAAGTATTGTGGTAAGCTTCACTTAACAGTTACTCATTAAATATTATTGATTATGGGATAATAAATTCCGAGCTTGGGCTATTTTTTATATGTATTTAACTATTATCATAACACAGATAATATCTAAAAAATAGGTACTCACATAGTATTATTGCAATTGTCACTTTGCGTGATACAATCTCCTACTTCCTCGCACGCTGTCGCAACTTGCTGTAAAATAATATGATTAAGTTTGTTTCATGTACCACAATTATTATTATTGTTTAGCATAGGTAATTTTAAAAAATATATACCCACACTTTCGGAACTCGAAACAGCATCTAAAGAAAGAAAAGTAGAAATTAGTACTTTCATAAAGTAACAGCCCTTTTTAAATATTAACTTAGATCTTCATTATATACTCACAGGCATTCGAAATTATGAATATTGAAAATATTAATAAAAACTTATTCTTCAAAACCATCGTAAAAATTTAATTCTGATGAGATAGAATTTGCTTATTACTGTTTATAGAACCAGAAACAGAAATGTAACACTACAAAACAATTAACGAATAAAAATTTGCTACTACATTGAACTTATTTCAAATAAATTTCATTGAGTAGAGTATGCAATAGCTATATCTTCAACTAAATACCAATTTGTATTTGGTCCGTCCACGTTACTAAAATAGCATGACCTCGAGTCAATAATAGCAATTTTAGTCAAACAAGCATAGTCAGTTAATCTTATAAGATATGGTCTTTTAATTAAGATGTTTCTTAAATTTTCATTAAATAATACATCTGAGAATAACTTGAAGAAAAAGTTATCATTTTTCAAATATTTAACAATGCTGAGATACAAATTAAATTTATATCAGAATATTAAATATAAACATTTACTTAAAGTAAACTTAATTAGTTACAAAAATATGAAGTAAACAATAATTATGATAAAGTAAATGCATAATTTATTTATCATTTTTCGGAATATAGAATGTATGTTATAAGTTTTAGAGAGAAAAATAATTAAATGAAACGGAACGTAATTAAAAACTTTTTTGAAATTGAAACCCAACAACAAAAAACCTAAGAAATTAGCCAAAACCTTTTAATGTTTTCTTTTTTTCAGTCAATATACACATATGCATTTATCTCATTTTGAATATATTATTTGAATTTCAAATTACTATTTTTTCAGCATTCGTGGTAAGGTTACACACTCATATCTTAGTAGAGTATGTAATATTTAGGAAATTGAATTTTTATCTATACGCCATAATTTATAATTTCATATTCAATCACTATTTAAAAATAATATTTGTAATAGCTGCGAAGTTTAGAAATATTAAATTTTGAAACAAAACAAAATTTCTACCGATTGGTTATCTGTAACTTTTTCTAGCGGAACGTGAGACTGAACGTGAACGGAACGGAACGGAACGTGAGACGGAATGTTATCAAAAAACCAGTTTATTTACTGACCACACTCGGTCGGTTGGTTGGTAAGACGCGGTAAAAGTTTCATACGTATCGTGTATTTTATTAAATTTTAACTGCGAATTAAAATTTATTCAAAAACGAAATCAGTGATAACTTTCTTGTTTCATTGTTTATTGTCTTATTTGTATCGACACTGTATCGAAATATAATCGAACATTTTTAATTAAATATGTTAGGAGATGAATATTTTAGTAAGAGGTGTGTCGTAGTGGTTTAAATTTTGAATCTCGGGTGTCTTTTTGTGCATTCATATGAAAACTGGTGTTTTGTTGCATTCTTTTGACCGTGACGAAAAGTGATGTTATTAGATCGAAATTTGCACGAATCGATCTTGTCTTGCATACTTCAGTGAACTCTGTGTGAAAATTTCTCGGTAGGAAACTTATAAAACGTAAGTAAAAGTTTTGTATTATTTACCTTATCTAAATGTTAAAAAAACCTAGCTGATTCCAATAAGAATAAATAAGGACAATTATTTTGTTCGAAACAATCGTTATTCTTATTGGTTTCTTCTTAGTATCTAACACTTTTTAGTGAACTTTACGGTGTCAAGTTTGTGAAAAAAAAATTGGCATTACAATCCATAATAAAGGAAAAAAAGATTGCAGTAACCTCAACGCTTTAAATAAGAAATGAATATCCTTCAAACTTGATCTTAATTGTCGTAAAATGGTGCAATTACTTGACTAAATTTGTTTAGTCAAGTGATAAATTTACTATAACTTAAAAGCTACATTTTATTTTTATACAAAGTCAGTGAAGAGAACTTAAGTCCATTTAGTGATATCAGACTCACTGTACCAATATTCAAATAACTCTCTCTCAAAAGGCTTTTCCTTCGTAAATGCAATGTAAGTAAATTCATGAGGGCTACTGTATTATATATGAACACAAACACAGAACTTCTTATTCATAATTGAAGAGCAGAGGCTGTTATAAGTAGGTAAACCCCTGTAACTTTTTATGCTGCTAAACAATAGTGTGCAAACACATACAAAGCACACTAAACACATATTTTTGTGTTTGTTTGAATGCATGAAGGTTTGTAAGCTTGTGAAATGATAATGAACTGGTCATAAATATTGTGTTCGATTTTGTATTTCAAAATCCTGAATAGCACAATTTTGTTATAAGCAGGCTATCAACATCTTGCTAACATGCCAGGTTAAAATAACTTTCTATTTGTTTCAGATGTCCGACACGCTGTTGAATAGTCACAGGACACTTATAATTCCTTCCTGATGACTAAAACATTCTATGAGTTGGGCCAAGTCATGCAGCCATGGCAAGCGGGAAGGTCCTGTATTCAATAGCTGTGGTTGTTCTCGGCTTCATTTGCTTTATTGTTGGAGCTATTGCAGTCGGACTTCCGACATGGGGCTATTTCTATAGCTGTAAGTACTATTTCCATAATTTTTAATATCACAATTTGTAAATATTAACTATTGTGTTATAAAACTGCACAGAGTTTATTAATGTATCTAAAGAAGTATATAGAATTTATGGAGTAAAATTTTTTTTAGACAAACAAAAGTTTCAGGATTAGATACCATATCACTGAAATGAAAGAAAATAACATAGTGTTGTATGAATAAACGAGTAAAAAAATAATAATCTTGCTATAGTCTAATAAATTGTGTAATTTCAATGTATTAATACTAAAAACTAGTGTAAAAACTTCCACTCATGATAACCCATGTAACCAATGTTATTAATTTCACTACACTAATCTCATATTGCTTTTGGGCACGTAGAAAGCATATCAATATCAAAATAATTCTTTCAGATGACTCTGACATTGCTCTCTTCGTGCAGGCATGTGAGTATTTCTTTGATAACTACAATCGGATTTTGATTTCTGATTCTCGGCTATACATTGGTGGTGGATTATGGTATATTTCTATATTATTATGGATTATTGAAAATTATATTTTTATTGATTATATTGTTTATGGTTACTACATCTGAACAAGCCACAGCTCAGGAGAGTTGTTGCTGCTCTTACAGGTCATGGTAATTTTAATTTTACATATCTCAGCTCGGAGTTGCGGAAAATATCCTACTACTAACTAAGTTATACATGGCAGCACTAATTTAATGAAACAATGAAGTCTATAAGAATAAATATTAAGTGATTATCCTATATAATAATTATTTTTTGCCCGAAAGTATTAGAAAGTTTACAAATGTAAATATGTTATAAATTGTTGTAATTATATATGACAGGTAATGTGCCATTTAACAAATTGTATCTTGCTTCTATACTTTTCTTTTCTATTCTTAGAAATACTCTAAAATATCTACTTTTGAAATTTATTGTTATTTGTACTAATTATTTCAGTGAAAAATATTTTGTTGATACATTAGAATAGTTTTTTATATATTACGTTATATAAACGTGTTCATATAGTTTTCTACACGGTGTAATATGTGCATTAAAGTATTTTTTTTTTATACTTAATCTCGTTCCACTGTATCCCGATTACGTCATAATCTGCCATAATAGGGACAGAAAGATAAAACAATTACAAAATATTTTTCAATAACCTTACTGAGACGTGTGCCGCCGGGTGAAACCTATCCACAAATATCAGCCACATATTTTGTTGGCGTCAATTAAAAAAGCGAAATGTCAGGTTGATGAACAAACGATATTACTCAAAAGAACTCTAGGTATTAAAAGTACTTGTCTATATGTAAAAAATAAGTGTTAATAAGAATAAACAGTCTTGTCGTCGAATAATTGGGAGGGGAGGTCCTTACCTCCCCATGTCATGTTCCCCTGAACATCATAAGTTGTGTCTAGACAAACGACTCCTTCTATGTCTATACAACCTAAATTGAACAGGTAAAAATAGAAAAAATCCAAATATACATATCGCTGATAATTTCAATTTTGCGTTCATAATAAACAATATAAACTTTGGGATATTGTAGCTTAATAATGATAAAACATTTATTATATTCGATTCGCCGGTTTCAGTATTTATAAACATATATTTTCTCTTCATAAAATTGATATATTAAAAAAGAAGGAACGGTCATAAAGTAAAAACTTTCAATCACCCATATATATGGTATTAAAACGTTGTTAGAGAAAAGATTTCATTAAAAAAAAGTTCCAACTCCGAAGCCGCGAACGCAACGGAAGTTGCACTTCCACACGCTTAAATAAACAAAGCACGATATCGCTTTTTTATTTCGTTCGTTGTCTTTCTAAAATATCTCAGAATCTCGCAAAAACTTATTCAGATGTACATCATTTATTCAGATAATTTAATATACCTTTTCATAGTCCAAGTGAACCTCTTTTAAATGAACAAGCAACAGTCATAGAACCAATAATCCTAACTGACTATATAATAATATGCTGGGACATTATTCACATACGGCCATCTGATTCGACACTAAGCAAAGTTTGTACCTGCGGCGTGGAAAACAAGTATCTTACTAACCACACCAACTGGCCCTATGTGTGTAGCCTATGACACTGCAGGGAAGAATACAAAGCTGATAACGCCTCACTCTTAAAAATCGAACAAGCCGTTAAGGCTACAGGATTACACTGGAACGAACCTACATACATACTCCCGGTAAACATTACCGTATGTCAAAAATAAAATGTATTTTAAAATATACGCATGAATGTATACCAAAGAACTATTAGCATTTTAAACATTGTACAGGATGTAGTACTTCTTTTTTTTAAAATACTGTGGCTTGCCGACTAGAAAAGATGAAAATCAAGTATTTTCTACGCACTTTCTATAAGAAGTTCTATAGGAAGTTTTATACGTGTGTCACAGTTTCTATCTAATCGTCGATTCAAAACCGATCTTAGTAATACGATTTTAAAAACATACGAGATTAGCCTATCCATGTTAAAGAACCTACTCGATTGTAAATTGTTGCTACTAAGAATATTGATGTATCAATTTTTCAGCCTAACTCGTTTGATGACACGTCTCATTAACCCTTACTCGGTTAATGGGTTAATTCACAAACCTACAGTGCTTTTTAGATACCCTAAAACACACTTTAACAATTACCTTATGGCATGGTCTGTTTACATAGCAATATTTCCGTACCGATTCGACCTACGATCCATCAAGAACGTACTCCTTCGTTACAGGCCAGCCTCCTGACGCTCCTCTGATGTGAATTTTGACCCTGCTGCTGGATCTTATCTATATTTCTGTTTATTTATTTGTATGACCATGTACGTACTGAACGGCTATCTCTGGCAAGCAAATAGCACGATCCGCATAGTGCAGAGGAACCGCACTGCGCGCAACCACAACGGTCGGTTGGCAGCCGCATCGTAGTGCGAATGAAAATTATTTTTTCATACATAGTTTTGACTTCGGCTGCGTTGTGGCTAGCCGCGTTATTCATATGGGTTCTAAGATTTAAAGCTCACGGCCGCTTAGCACTCAATCGCTTTACGGTATCACAATAGAAAAAATAACTTAAACTCTATGACCTGTCACGAAATAGATACTCGGTTTGATATCTCCACCGCGCTACCGCCATGGAACACGGAGTGATATTGATCCAACGCGAAGACAAAGGCTTTTTAAAATCGTCTTCGGGATCATAGAAATTTAATTCAATATAATATTGTATTTAATGTAATACAATACATTTTTTTGTGAGTACAAGTGAGTTCGAGTGAACACCATTTGACAAAATAATTTCAAACAAATCGCTACTTTTATCTACGTACATGCACACGTATCTTGATCTCTTAACATTTCCTGGCCCTTCTTTAGTATATCAACAATATAGGTACTTTCTTGTAAGGCGTCCCTAATCGACTAGACATCTCACTTTTACAATATTAACTACATGGCGAGATTGATCAGCCTCACATCCCATTGTTATCACACTAGCTCACATTTTAATGAGTTATCATGATTTCTTGTGATTTAGAGAGCTTCTTGATGTGGCTGTGGCTTCTGTTGTAATTTTACACTCTAAAACCGTAGTAGAATCCAACAATATCTGTTGCAAGAACGGGCCGGCTCGATCGGTAAAATACCATGACCGCACAGAAGACATGCGACCAGTAGAATTATGCTTTAGCGCTTCATCTGACGAGTAAGGTGCCGCAAGAACAATGTTCTCTTCCCCTTCTCATCCCTTCCTAATAAGGATAAAATAGGAAGGGAAAGAGGATTGGATAGCGAGGTCTGATTAAGAAAATTCTTTTCTATCCCTCTGTCTATTAAAAGTAGGTAACTATTTTTTTTTACGAATGCCTATAATGGTTAGCAGTCATTTAACATCAGGTAAACTGCTTGTTCGTTTACCACCTTCTCCAAGAAAAACTCTTTTTTCCTTTCACTTACAAAATATCGTTTAATGCGGCTACAAAAGTTTTAACTTCACAAACTGTCTAAAAGTTTAATAGGGTGATTCCAACGCGATACCGTTAAATAATGTAAGCTAATATTTTTATTGATAACTCACAAAATGATTTATCTCGATCAGTATGATCACATGCCATATATGCATAGGACATCAGCAATTGATAGGAAATATTGGCTACTAGATGCATCTATTTCTATTAATGATAATGTAAAGAGGATTTTTTTCAAATTTTTGTGAAAGATGACATGTGTAAGAAGGGTGTGAATTCACATATGACGACTGATAGAGGGATATGGAAGACGAGAACATTCTGTGCCGCACCCAGATAGTTGGGAAAAGGGCAGGAAGGTGATGATGTAGACGAAACTTTGGTTTGTTTGTATTTGATAACCTCTGAAAGTACTGAGCAAATGTCAATAATCATTTCACCATTAAAAAACGACAGTACTTCGAGAAGTCGCGCTCTAATATTTCTCAGATCAATTTTATATTCGTATAATAGTTCGTAGTTTCGCTCACCATATTATGTTTTTGTTAACGTCAATTCCGTTGACCTCTGCTTCATCTCTCGCGCATAATCAACAATGAACTCCCGTCGTTTTGGTGACTAAGCCGTTTCATACAAAACAAGTTTAATCTAAATCTTGTAACGTTAATATGATTCCATTATGATAGTGGTACTACGCCTACAGTACGTCACGATACGTTAATAGGAACCTCAGAAAAAAGTTTACGACCCGCCCCGGCTTCGCATGGGTATCATTACTTGTATAGCCAGTAAAATAAGCGTGACGTGTGGCGACAGCCTACAAGACAAAAGTTGTTGAAGTGTAAATTATAAATTAACTCGCACTGCTGTCAGTTATTAAAATAATTTTACCATTTAATCTATACTATAATGTTTTGATGTTTGTTACTCTTTCACGCAAAGATATCTGAAAAGATCTGAATGAAATTTGGCACAGACGTAGGTTATAGCCTGGAATAGCACATAGGCTACTAATTATCCATGAAAAATGTACGGCTCCCGAGGGATGATTTATGTTTTATTTTTTACAGGCATATCTACGTATATTAAAGGCGATGTTCCCTCTAGATTCCGAAACGGCTACCCGGGCGAACCCGGGGCGAATCAATTTCATAAAATCTCCCGAGTTAGACCAAATTAAACTCATTATATAAAATTTTATTATAATCGGTTGAATAGTAACGCAGTTCATCGCGGGGCAAAATCGTGACACGGAGATTTTACAAAGATTTGACGGACAAAATCGTAATAAAAGTAAAAAGGTACGAAACTAGTAGGACAACGACTCTTTTCATTATTTCTTTTATCTTTTAACTAGAATTTTACAAAGACGAGATCTTATTAAGAACCAATATATTTAAGCAGTAAAAAATCGTTGACAGTAAACTGCCAATGGCATAATGGTCAAGGACACGAACTCCTAAGTAGGAGGTCCATCTAAGTAGATGCTAAGTTCAAATTAGCCAATAAAATTCCGTGACCATATAAAAACGTATTAACTACCAATAATACTGAGAAATGGTTCTTGGTTTATAGCTACATATAAAGTTGTTATCCACATTTAAAAGTATATTCATTCACAATCTTGGGTTAATCAAAATACACGTTTAATGTTTTTAAAACTGCAAAAACATTCGAAAGTTGTAGGGTGCATTATTTAGGTCATTGGATCGATTCCCCTGCCATTTTGTAGGTCATTGAAGGCAACTGTCAGCATTTCATCAATGATTTTATAACAATTTAAGGATATTTTCGAGTCGTTGAAATACCTAATTCACGCACTAAGGATATAGTAGCTACGTACGATTAAATGTCATTAATCTAACTAATTATTATAAATATCTGGCTTTATTACTGAAATACTGTCTATTAATAATGTCACCAACGCTGAAAACTGTTACAACTATAGACTGAACACCTGCTTGAAAAAAACCGTAGGCTTCTGATGCAAACAGTTACACAATTTTATAACAAGTAACCTACATTAAAAAGGCAGCCCAGCTACAACATTTTGATTACGTGGTTTTATAACGAAGATAAGATTCAATACTTTTTTACTCAGGGAACGCACCCTTAAGCTGTGTTTTTTGACCTTTGATAAGGATTGCGTGACGTTATTTAGGAATGTAAGATTAAATCGAATATATTAAATCCGGTGTAATGACTAGAAGGCACGCGTGTCTATTTAAGTCACATTGTCTGTCTAGTAAATAAAAACATTTAAATTCATGATCCACAGAACTAGGCAGAGATTATAACCATCCATTTTTACGTATTATATATGTATTGCTGTATAAATTGCTGCTTCGGATTTCAGGGTTCGGTTTCAAGTCTGATAAAGGTTAACGTATCTTTATTGTATTACAAACTAGTATTGAAATAGTACTACTAACACATTAAAACCTTCTTAAGTACTTCTCATATATTATTTAAACAATCAAAAGTTTTAAAAGATCCGTCCACTTACGAATATAAGTCTGAGGTCGAATTCCCCAATCAACGTAGGACAGTGTATTTTAATTTTAGTAAGTATTCGTACGTACTAAAATCGATGATAAGTTAACCTGAGTTAATAAAGAAGAATAAGCTTAGTTAAAAGCAAAGAACTACATCTCTGCCGCACCCAGTTTGGTTAAACGTGCTTCAGAACATAGTTTACATATCCTATAGTGTAATTATAATGGCATTGACATTTTTGTATCCCATCGAAATTTAAATATTTTACAATGTTTGCGAAGTACGTTAGAGCCAGTTACCCACGCTGCATTTAAAAATGCGGCATGCCCGCCAAACGGGTCATCGACCTTCAGACCTTTGTGACAAAACTTGTGGGATGTGCCACAGCGCGCGCGCTTATGGAGTTGCCTTTTTTTAAAGAATGTATAGAACCATCGTGCATTAAACTTTTTCTAGGGTATTAAATGTTGCGTTCGGAATTTTTTGCATTTTCATAACTTTCTAAACTATTACGAAAGACTAAGATAAATTGCTCTTTCGTCGTTGCTTGATTCAGGTTTTTCTATCGTATAAAGACAACTATTAAATACTTGCAATAATAGCAACATCATTTTTATCTGAATTTAAAAGGTAATTGAAATGAAGCTTTTATGTTTTACCTATCCCGAGAACAGTTTATTTTCGTGAGAAAGAGAAAAAGATACATAAAATTTTGCGCGTTTGAATAACAACGCTATGTAAAAATTTCGTAAATAACGTTTGGAGACTAATTTTAAACAAAAAAACATTAAATTCTTAATAGATTAACGCCCGGTTTCTGAAAGGCTGCTCAACTGAAAAAATTGCTGTCTAGCTGTCAAATGTCAGATCAAATGTCATTTGAGTAGAAGCATGATCATCAACTTTTTTTTCTTTTAGTAACTGAAATCTAATCTACCTTGATGAGAGTATTAGTTGGATAAGAAATGGACCTTCTAGAAACCGGGCATAGATATGTTCAATAAAACTTCACTGTTGTCGACACTGTTGTTACTAAACGAGAAGTTATACATTTCCCGATTAGACTGATACATAATTGTTTCCTATCGGAAACAAATCCGTAGAAATTTCCATGATCGACGAAGAGATATGTTTGTGAAATGCTGTCATTAGGTTGTACCTTAACTGACGCGCCAACATGACTTCCTGTATTCTTAGCTGTCTATAATTTTAACATGATTTATTAGAGAGTACAGTTAACACAATAACGAGAAGAAACTAGGAATGTAATGGGGTTTCCAATTAGAAACCGAAGGCGGGTTATAAGTTCAGAAACACTATTGTCACTACAAACTTGTACTATTGTCACAATATAATCTGTAATGTGTATATGTTTTGATGGAAGGATCTGATCTAATCTTCTAATCTGAACAAAATCCCAATTCTGAGGCAAATTATCGATGTCACTGTTGCGATTTAAATCATAAAAGAGCACTGCTAAAAGACAAAAAAAAAGTTTGTATACAGTAAAACTCCGAAGAAAAACATTCTGATATTGTGTAAAGCGGTATCCCTAATCGATGTATGTAGCTTATTTAAACAACAGAGGATTAGGCATTTATTTTATGGATCTTCTTGTCTTAAATATAAAATTTTTAACAACCAAACCAAAAACATAGTATAGTTTAATTCATGTAAAGTAATGTGAATTCCAGGTTATATTAATAGCAAATAATCTCCGACGATGCATTAAATCATGATCCACTGGTAGACGCTTGATAACTTAAGACTTCTCCCGGGCTTGCCCTAAGCCCCCCAGATAAAATCTTCTTTGCTTCTATGGCAAAAACTCAGTTGTAGAGCTCGCAACAACATCTGCTACACGAATGGGCCGGCCCGACCGGTGAAATACCACGCCCTCACAGAAGACAACACGTTTCGCCTGATGAGTGAGGTGGCCCGGTGTCAATTCTCTTTCCCTTCTGACGTTTCCTACAAAGGATAGGATGGGAAGGGGAAAAGGATTGGTAGGTGGAGGGGATAGAGATTTTTGTAAGATTCCGCCCATGACAATGTGTGCCAATTTTCATAATCGGTTGAGTCGGTCAAGCGTGACAAACAAACTCAGATTTGCATTTTTAATACTATAGTTTGGATACTTATATTTCGCCGAGTAGTAATATGCAAATATTTCAGACCTTCAAAATATCATGTTTGAAAATATTGACGCGAACGTGGTTCAGTGTGCGAGATTGTTTTAAAATTCTGTGTTGCAATTCCGCGTAACATTTTAATGTATACGACGTACTTACCGGCATGGTGAACGTCGCGCCCGTTTTGTCGCTTCAAAATATAAATAAAAAGACTGTGTCTATACGCACATGAAAAGTTGCACTTCTTTGAAGTGATTATAAAACGAGACTTTTTACATTTTTCGGAATTACATACTGTTCATTTATATATTGTATATATATATTTACAGAAGAATCTGTTTTTGGATGTCCTAACGATAACTAACTTCATATAAGCGGCGCGCGTAACTTGACTACTACTACACCTCTTCTCTTTCCATCTATTTCTATTAAGAAAAAGAAGAAAGGGGAAGGGGATTTGACCGGGGATAAATAGGGAAAGAAAATATTATTTATGTTTCTCCCCTTCTCTGTCCATTAAAGATAGTAGATAACGGAACTGCAACTCATTAGCTTGTTGCCGATGTCTATGGGTAGCGGTCGCGCCAAAAGAGGAATATAACAAATTGCTCATAAATTTTTATAGTATGTCTAAAATATAATAATTAATTGTTATAAAACTGTCTTAATTTCTGCTCTATCTCTGCTTTTTGTGTTTAAGATTACGTACTACAAAATTGAAACTCATTGCTCCGGTGAATGGAAGACACTGCCGAGTTTTTTTTGGTTATTAACTAATACTATTAAATATAAAAATAGCATCCATTAGAAAATTTAAACATGTAATGACACATCCACATTGACACTTGACAAACAAACTCTAATAAAAACGGGGCTCTTATTCTAACGTATCATTTTCACACACAAAAAACATAAGCGGTTAGTTTTTCTCATTGGAAAAAAACTAAGCGCTTCTTTTTATATACTATGGTCACAGATAAAAAATTACCTAACAGTAACATTTGTTCCGATATTTAGCTTTATCTGTATACAGTTTCGTGGAATACAAAAGAGTAACTGTAAGGTTTGGTAATGCGTATCGTACGCCATCAATGACCGGCATACCGATGCTAGTTTTTGATTGACAGACAACGACCTCATTTTATATGGCAAGAAGTAACAAGGGCCTTTATGCATGCATGCTTCTGTGATAATATTAATTTACAATACAGACATGTTTGCCTAACATATGAATTATAGTAATGTCCTGGAGGCAATGCATTTAGTTCCAGATGCCAAAAAAAGATTAATAACAAGATTTTAATCTTTTTCTGGCTTGGCTGGTAGGAAGGTGTGAGTATGCTTCTGCGTTTCATATGTTGAATGAGGTACCGAAGGATGAGGATAAATGGGAAAAGGTAAAATCCTTTTTCTTTTCTATCCTCTCAGACTATTAAAGGTAGGCAACGTATCTGCATCTCGTTAATGTGTTGCAAATTCTTATGGATAGCGGTCACTTGATATCGGATGAACCGCTAGCTCGTTTGCCACCTTCTTCTATAAAAAAATGCTACATAATGCGACCGATACATAATGAGTGACAGATTATGGCGGCAACGTAGGCCACTTACGTACGACGATTGCATGATGTTTTCGCGTAGTGATATCGTCATTATTAAAGCGTTTGTCGCTCACCCAGGAAAACGGGGGAAGAGCGTGTGTCTACCACATACACTAGCTACTACTATTTTAATATATATTATTATTGCACAATATAATTTAAAATATGTACACTAAGATTGTTTTTTTTTTCAAACATCCATTCATAACGCTAAACTGTCTGAGAGTCTTATTGTCCGTGACATTGTTACCAATCCAAGCGCCAGTAACAGTTGATGGTAAATCTGTTTCGTAAAATAATTCGTCATTAATTGTTTACGTTTCGCGTGTCACCTTGGTGCTATATTGTATATGATGCTACCAAAACCAAGTTAGAGCGTAGATGCATCTAGTGTCAAGGAATTAAGGATGTGATAAAAGTTATGAAATCTATTATATCTTGTGAATTCTATTGTTTTTAAAACTTTAATGTATAGTTGTAGATTCAGGAATGGTACATCCGTTTCTTGCTGTCGCGTGAATTTGTCACATGTACAGTCTGTATTAAAATAATCAAGCATTTTTTTTTCAAATTAATATTTTATATGAAAGGTCTCAATAACTGCATACGTAAATAGTTTGGAAAAGCTGGTAACTTCAAGATTCCGAGAAGATAATGTATTTTTAATGCAGACGGCATTCCGTCTGCATTATAAATTATAATAAGATTTGTAAGAAACGGGATTCTTACCACGGTTAGGGTTTTTTCATATCCCGATATTTCGGCACAGGCTAACCTGTGACCATGGCGCACGCAACTGAGCCGAAATATCGGGAGATCAAAAAGGCTAATCGTGGTAAGAATCCCGTTTCTTATAAACCTTATGTTAGTAAAAACCACGAAAGTTTAAAGATATTATGAATTATTTTTCATTGAGCAAACAGTGCAAAATATTGACATTTCTCCTAAAATACATAAAGAGAAAAGTACAGAAAGGTATATATAACATGTGGGAAGACAAGTCGTATTAAAGGACTTGTGTTAAATAAGGTTGCACACTTAAACCTTTATCTTGACCATAAGGCATTGGCATAATACAAAAAGGAAGAAAAATATTATGACATGCTTGTTTACTTAGTAACGTAAAAAGTAATATGTAAAACATTATTATATAAAAAATGTAATTATACTATAGTAGCTTCTTACTAATTTACAAATAAATAAATATATAAACTATTTCAAACATTCAACCTATTCTTTTCTCAAAAACTTGTATATTTGATTGTTTCTATACATTAAATGTAACACGTAAATCTTTCACGACATTTTGCACAACAGTAGCAAAGCCCAAGCTCTCAATCTTAAGTTTGTAACGCTTACAGAATCTAGGCTATCAGTTAACTGGAACTTGGTGGTGATCGTAAACTTTATCGTCGTACACTTTATGACTTATTGTTTCTACGCGGTTCCTAATGATTTTACAGTTGCACGGAGCAACGCCTGAGAACCATTCCGCCAGTCACGACCACTATCTGTTAGTTATTGTAGGTTCCGTCAATTGTGTAAGGCGAAGATTCGATTTTTCACAACAATATCTCACGAATTTAATAAATTATGTAATATTTGCCAGTCAGTAGAAAGTGTTCTGGTGGCGATCGCATCAACATAATTAGTGCTACCCTCGCGAAGCCGGTGTGAATCAATAATATAAGGAAAAAGACTGAGAAGAAAGATTTGGACTTTTGGACGACAATGCAAATTAGACACGGAACAAGGATTCCCTTATTCCGTGTAACATTAAGTAGAACGGTTTCTGTTTACTGTTTTATGGCATATTTTACTATACATATTTTAAAGTTTGATAAATTTAACATATGTTATACCATTCATCGGCAACTGACCTCAGTGTCATTTGGCAAACGTCTTCAAAATGTCACATCCCCAATTCGATTAAAACATGTCGACACGCAATGTGTCATACGAGCACCCAAGGTCCATCTGCTAACGAATGCACACCGCTAGGGCTAGTAGAGTACACAATTGACATGTGACATGTGAGTCACTTGCTAATGAGGTGCAAATGGAAAGAACACGACGCACAGTTGCTTCCTTTAGTGACTCTAGTCGTTAATGCGTCGTTAGCTGTAAGTTTCACTTTTACTATTCATTATAGTATCCGGGTCGATGGACATATAACAACATTTTGAAGTGTTCCTTTCTAATATTGTATATATACAAGGGATGTATTTACCATCTATAATTCCCAAGATCCTTTCGACAAGAACTAAGAAGACCTCTTATCTTTCGTCTGAATTTCTGATATAGTAAATGTCTGATGGATGGCCGTAAGATTTCTTTCAATATCATTTTAGAATAAAATTACGGGAATGATAGTATATGCCAAGAAAAGGGAACGTTTAATGAGAGAGCAAGGCGGACGTGACAGAGTAAGGAAAAAAAGACGTATCAGACGTATGTCGATTGTTAAGACGAACAATGGTAGAGCCGCCAACAACATCTGTTGTACAACACAACAGAATGCAGGCGTGAAGTAAAAGTATTCTGTGTATTGCCTGATGTGTATGGTGCGGAAGGCCTAAGTCTACTTTAGTCCTATTCCCTTTCCCATTCCTTTCTAATAACGAAAGGATGGGAAAGGGGAGAGAATTTGACAGGGAAGGGGAGAGGATTTGACGGGGAAGGGAATGGATAGGAATAGGAAATATGCTTTTTTTGTTTATCCTCTGTCTATTATAGGTTATTTTAAACAAAACGAGTCCAGTAATTAAAAAAATATATCCGAAATAAATGTCAAGTTTTATAGGCTATGGTGTTCTTTTTGTATGTTGTATGTTTGGTAGTAAGGTGCACTATGTTTTTTAACAAAACCCTGCTCGTACACTGTGTGCCATTTTATTAATCTGAAATTGGTTTTTTAATTGCCTTTTTCTCGTTGACTGGCAAATCTATTTTAATTTTTTTATTTTTTGTTGTATTTAAAAATTAATTGACTAAAGATCTGACAACCATATATAGACAATGTAACCTTTAGAGAGTAGACAGAGGTATAGAAAATTTAAGTCGTCACCGATTTCCTTAAACGAATTAATTTGAAGGCCAGCGAATGTATTGACTTGTTTATCGTTCAAGAGAATACTTCTCTATGAGTAACCATAGCCAAAGTCTTTTATTTTCTATCTATTTTCTCCATATCTGGACATGACTTGTTCAATTTGAACTTGTTTTTAACTGGATGTACAACATGTCATCTGTTACAATCCAAATGTCTTTATCGTAATTAAGTATTCAACTAAATCATTGTTGAACTTTACTGTCAGTTCCGACGTAGGCATCTTGTGATTCATGCTCATAACCGATGCCTATACAATTTAATATACTTCTAAGGGAGATTTTTTTATTTTAAATCCTAAACATCGCTGAAACAATATGTGTTGCACGAATGGTCTGGCTCGATCGGTGAAACACTTCGATCACAAAATAAGTGAGATGCTGGAGGCCTAGTTCTGGTCCTCTTCCCTTCCAATCGTTTTCTAATATGGAAATTAAGGGAAAGGAATAGGAAAAGAAATTATTCTCTTTTCTGTTTATCTCTTACTCTGTCCATTAAAAATAGGCTACGAATCTACAACTATTCATCTTGGTGCAGATGCTTATGGGTAGCTGTCACTTAGTATCGGGTGAATCGCTTGCTCGTGCTTATAATCCATGGGTAAACGTATCTCTTACTTAAAAAAACTTCATATGATGAAATGGTTTATATCCATAGCCTGTTTTGCTTTCCTAGCTCGACTAAAATAGTTTCCTAGTAACTGCGATTGTTGCTTGACATCTTCGAGGTTACGTAATAGTCTACACATGTTTCCAAAGGAATAATTCGCGGCAACCGACTTCTGTTTAGGGTGAGGTCAGTGTACTCCTGATGGCAGTGCTTGAGATAACTTCGCCGTAAAACCTGTTTGTTTGTGACACTAGTGACCTCTGAATACTAAATAAACGATATAATACAACTGTTTTGGGAACATTATTGAAAGAATAACTTTAATATTATAAAGTTGACTGATTTTGCTTCGATGATTTGCCAAGATAATTAACAGAAAATATAATTATACTTCTCGAAAATCTAAAAAGCGGTCGGCGTTATCTCTAGTAGGTATTAAAATGTATTGATTTTCTTTAACATATCTTGGTGAGTACTAAGGACAACGTCATCAAAAATGTAGAGTTATCGTTCCTTGACCAGGGTGAACAATTTCAAATTATTTGGACCTCATACTTTACATTCCTCTTGATTATTCTCACGTGTTACATTCAGTTTATTTACTCTTACTTCTAATGACTTTTCACATAGTATTTGTATATTATCGTACAAGATTTAAGATAGTTTTAACAAAAATATTTATTATTGCAGTTGAGAACCCGAACTACGACCAGGGCTACTACGGGCCATGGCGCGTCTGCAAGAAGCTGTTGTACAACAGAGAGAAATGCGGCAGCGATGTCTCCAAGTTCCGACCTTCCAGTAAGTCATAACCCTGTTTATTTCTAGCGCTGAGGAAAAAGGGTGTAAGGAAGTGATGAGAAGGTGATTTGGGTCCTCCGTCTCATTCATCGGACGCAAAATCATAAATAACCTACTCCATTACAGTTATCATAGTTGATCATTAAAGCTTGGAGTGCATTGAAAATATCTTAACCGTGGATTTTGTAACCGGTTTATCAAAGCCACAGTAGTGTGATATACAAATTCCAATCGACGGAACTTCTACTGTTGAATTAAGATTTACTAAGATGACAGTATTGCATCTTGTCACTCAATTCCATTCACACTGCGGTATAAATCGTGTTTAATCGATAGAAAAAGAACAAAGCCGTGATATGTCAGTATTTAGTGTGCTAATTAATTAAAGACTCCTCAGCTAATATTTTGCAACAATCGGTATACTATTATCGGGTTATGTTTCCGTCAGATCTATGGCGGGTTACTTTTTCCTTATACACTAGACATGAGCCAGTAACAATCACTTATTTTTAAATTTATCTTCAAATACACAACTAGTATAAGATAATATATTAAAGGCTAATCGTGGTAAGAATCCCATTTCTTAAAAATAATATACTAGTAAAAACCACGAAAGTTTTAAGTTATAAAATGTATTTCCTATAGAATATCATAAAGTATATATTTTAGAGTAGCAGAAAAGTGCTAATCCGATAAAAAATAAAGAAGGAAAAACGTAATAATTATGTAATTGTTTTCCTTTTAAAGTCAGAACTAATGCGAGTGGTATTTAAACGCCAAGTTATTACACGTAAGACATATATAGGTACATTATAAATTTGTTACATTATTATAATAACATCGTGTAGAATAACTTAACCCATATCCTTCACTTAAGTGTTTGTTACAAAACGAAAATGAAAGTTTAACGTCCTGTGTCCGGTGTAACACGGTAAGCTTAACACGTCACGTTTAAGTCATAATAAACTTTTGATGAATATAAAACAGAAAACCATCGAAAATATTTGTATCAACTGTGGATAAAATTTATAACCGATAAGTTACTGTTGGTACGGATTGTTACGTTTCGTATAAAAGTATTACCCTATCCATACCCTACCATCTATACCCTAAACATTAACAGACGCAAGACTTTCTTTTATAGAACGGGGAAAGGTGGATCACATACCTAGTCTAGAGGAAACGTCAGTATTAATTAACATCGTATCAATTAAATTGCTAGTAGGTGTGTTTTTAGACTTTTAGAATGGAACAACAGCGATTAATAACAAAAAGAAGAAAAAAAGGGGGTAAAAGGAAATACAGTCTGCAAACCCGACCACTAGACCATTATTTAATAGTATTGAAAGTTCATAGCATTTGTCGATACTGTAACCGACCGGTATAGATGAAACGTAGGTTTTTATTGAAAAAGTGTAAAAGTTTTGATGTGATAACTTTGTATTACACATACAAATCTTTCTTACTAGACGGCACCACATGCAAGATATTTTATGGTCGACAAGCAAAGCATAACGTTGTATGAACCGTTATTTTAGACGCCCTTGCGCTCATTCGCTTGTAGCATCAAACGCTTCTATCCTATTTTAAGAGAATTATATTTTATTTTATGCTCTTACCCTGAACTGTACAGTTTTCCGCCCTATTATGACGCACTTACCACCAAGAGAAAAGTGAATAGGATAATGCTACCGCCTTTTCATCACTTTTAAGTGGTATTATAATTAAGCACCGGTTTCATTGTTTCTCTGCCCTATTACCATTTTATATGGGCTGGGCACAGCAGATCTTCGACGTCTTTTCCCTTCTTATTCATGTCACCTTTCACGAAATCCATCCATCTTCCCATCCTGAGAGGACTGAAGCTTGACACCCACTACTGGATGTGATCACAGGTCTTATGAATTACCTTGGTAGTTGTATGCTGCTTTTTAAATCCTATCAGATGTCATTAGGGATATCCCAAAAAGAGAGGGGAAAATACTACAAGAATTTACAGTAGAATAAAGAAAAAAAAAGTGGTAGGTTTTCTTTGCCGTAGACTGTGTAAAACAGTGATGTGTAAATATAATTATTGTAGATTGATTTGAACTACTACTACTGATTTCAAAAACGTCACGAAATGTGTCATGTCAGCAATAGGATTTTGAAATCAGCATGAGCAAATGCAATCAGAACGAGTCTGCGGATCACGTAATGCACTTGATGCCATGCCAGCAGCCAGTAGAAGAGAAGACGGGGAATATATAGGAAAAAGAGAGGAATGAAAAATGGCAAGGGAATGGGCCTAACGCATTCGTAGTTCCCGTTGTAGATGTTATATTTAGATACGGTGATCACCCGACATTAGTCGACCTGATGCTCGTTTGTCCCCTTCTCCTATACAAAAATCATATCCTGTTGATTCCGTCCCTTTATTATTTTATTCGGGAATTA
>JWHW01015381.1:14455-35249 GCA_000931545.1 Papilio glaucus | reverse complement strand
CAAATCAATAAAATATTTCTAAGGGCCTTTGCTCACGTCGTTTTAGATGAACGCGTCCTCTACGCGTTATCTGCGCGTTTGTGCATGGCGATACAAAGTCACAACGCGTCGACGTTCTTGCCTTCGCCAGGCGTCCTAATCGCGTTCAAAACGCATCATCCGCGCGCTCAAAAAACGTCTGTCTTTACACAGGGCCTTTGCCCTAATTTTTAACACGTAAGTTCATTATAATAAGGTTGACAGGCGATAAACTCCTTCGTTACTTGAGTTTCCTCTAAAACGGTCAATGTTCAATGCAATGTTGACAAAAAACTGACGTTTTCTGATGAAGATTTAATAAGGTAACTGGATATGCACTATTAACTGTGATAACTGTCTATCTAGCGTAGTTAACACTAATAAGAAAAGTACAGGTGTTTTGATTTATGAGTTGCTCGGAAACTAACTACGGCAATGTACAGAAAACTAGAGATAGATAATGTTTTAATACAATATTTAATACAAGCTCTTCGTTCCGGGCTTCCTCCGGATGAATTTTAATTTTGCATGTTCACACTACATAACTTGTATTACTTCTAAAGGTGGCTTTTTAATCGTGATAGAATCTAATATTTAATTAAGTCCTGTGGTTCTAGGGTCTACGCTACAAGTAACATCAATCATCATCGTCAGGTAAAGGATATCCCCAGGCAAAGACATAGGCTTACCCCCATAAAATCGTCACCAAATCGGTACCAGTACCTTCGCTGCGTCTTTCATGATAGATACATGGTCGCCATTCCTAAACCTTTTGCCTGTCGTTGATGATTCGTTCTACGAACAATATGCCTGGCCAATTTCATTAGAAGAACGTGTACGAATCAATAAGAATATCCTTGTAATGGGTAGGTGCATTATGGAACTAAAATTGAAAATGAATGCACGATTTCAGCATGGTAATAGGCTGAATGAGGAAAGAGACAAGGAAAATATTTTTTGTTGCAAAAGTATGTATGTAGTGGTGAATGTCGCAGTTGTCAGTTATTCTGTGTGTACGAAGGAAAGAATGCGCAGTATCTGTATAGTCCCCTAGAGCACGAGCGACAGCGCTTTTCTAAATATTACTAGTGATCCGCCCGGCTTCACCCGGGTAGCCATTTCGGAATCCTGTAGGAAACATACATACCATACACATATGGGCTTTTACATACGTACATATGCACCGGTATAAAACAAAAACAGGACGAGAACAATACAATTTTCCGGGATAAAAAGTGCCTATGTGCTATTCTAGACTATAATCTATCTCTGTACCAAATTTCATCCAGATTCGTTCAGCCGTTGCAGCAGCGTGAAAGAGTAACAAACATCGATACATACGACTCTTAGGCACAATAAGCCTGGTTATAATACATTAATTTTAATTGCGATTGGATAAAACCTTACGATATCTTGCTGGTTCTAAAGTAGCAAATCCAAATCCCAAACCAGTTAGTGCGATACCGATATCCGTCGGTTCGTCTCGATTTCATAATACGCGGATCTGATATCGACAACCACGTTAGAACCAATTTAATTGCTAACAATATTCGTTTATTAGTATTTACTAATTTTTATTGTACTGTCTATACGTAGCCGTTTTTTGAAAATGAAATACTCATTTTAGAATCAGCAGTTAGTGAGTTAGTTGTAGTTACTTTGCTACATATACATTTACATCACTTAACCGTTCGTACAACGAGAACACTGTGATTCCTTAGCACAGCCTATTTAGGAAACCTATTAAAAATGTGATATCGTAGAACTTTAATCATAAGCTAAATAATAATCTGGGCAAAAATGGACAGTGAAAACGAAATTAAAGCGTTCGTTCAATTAATAAAGTCTGGGAGGACACACCGGCTTAAATCGGAATTATTAATGATTCTTAAAATTATTTCCAAAGCCAACAGAATACTACTGCAATATACGTTTTCACTGAAAGATATACCAAGACTAGACCAGAATAACATACCAATAACTTCTTTGGCACCGAATAACTGCTACAATAAAACGAGACATACGTTTCATAATAACACCCTCTACAATGTCAAATCATTAACAACCATAGATATCGAAACTTTTTAGTGGTCATTTAAAATTTTGATTAAAAAAAAATTCGAACCTTCGTTCATCATGCGTACGGTAAAGGATTGGAATAAGTCGCCAGCGTCAATGTTTCTGTCCAATCATGAGGTACCTTCAAGAGAAGAGTGAATAGGATGTTATTAAAGTAGTGCGGGCCGGGCCGTCTTTCGACCACATCACCACTTAATATCAGGTGGGATTGTGTATCTATAAATTTAAGTGTTTTGTCGATGAAGGTATATTTCATACCTTTAAATTATCGATAGTTGACCAGACACTTTGTAAGAGAACGTACGCTTTACAGATAGAGGTTACAATGCAATTTCGCATACCATTGAAGTCCTCGTAATGCTAAAACAATGTTATTGTATATTGTTTAAAGACTATACGAGACTTGCATTGTTCACTGAACCGTCCTCCGGTTTATTGCATTCGAATACCGTGGAATACTTAATGACGAACGGAATTAATTTGCGATAACCTGTTCGATTCTCTACTAAATCGATTCGTTGTACTTTCCCTTGAGATGACGATTGACTCGGTAATCCTCTCGCTTAATGATTTGAAGATGGTAAATAAACTGTAAATACGCTGTTGATTTGCGTATACATAAATGATTAAATCGGCATATGAAAAGTTCTAATTCTAAATAATATTATAATGCTAATGTGAGTTACGACTTCACGATTCAACCAATTGTGGTGGTAGTCCTGGTGCGAGCATTACAATAACACAACCTTTCGGTAGCACAGTTTACGGTAGCAAGATATTACGGTGATCTTAAAACATCATCTTGAAATTTTGCAAACACATTGTCAGGTGTAAAGAAAATAACATAAACTTACCTTCAACCGAAAATAAAACTGCACCCGAGATACATAAAACCTTCAATCAATATCGGTTGCCATGGCAATAGTTCGAAGTTATTCGCGGAATCATCTTACAAAAATTTTACCGTGGATAATGAGAAACGAATTTAACATTCACTGTGTGATCTATATTTGTGAAATTTCTTGAAATGAAATGGTTATTGTAATTCATCACAATGCATCTTTTGCCTTCGTCTCGTTATGCGACCGTTCTCTAGACTTATACTCGTGACCCTAATGCTCCTCGCGGTTGCATATAATCGTGAGAACTGACTGCATAGTAGTAAGAAATTATAAATATACCTTTTCACTTCTATAACGTTTTTGTACATTTTGTTTACCGTACATGTAGGCAAATACTAGCATTGGCTATGGCCCCAGACTTGCTCCGTAAAGTAAACGAAGGGCCAAATAAAAATCCTCAATTTCTGCCTCTCTTAAGACTATGGTCGTAAAAGTTTATTAATTTTATTGTTATTTATTCTCTTTCTAAGGTATTCTCAATAAATCAACAGCTAGTATCACCTTTGCTCTGTCATCTAACACTTGGATAGTGCAGCACACGATAGCAGCATACTAAACACGCGGCCTAAAATGGTCGACGCAGGTGTCCGATCCACTGTTGGAGATTCACAAGAATACCGTTAGCCATATCGGGGGCACAGTTCTTATTGTTCTATAATCTATTCTACACTGCATCGAAGGGCTACAGGTTAGGGCTGCCACATTCCGAATTCGAGCCTAATTCTTCGGACTTGTGTTCGGTAGATCAAGGTGTAGGTATCTTGTGCGTAGCGTTTAGGTATTACCATAGCATCCGAGGATAGCAAGATATGAAAAACTGTATAATGGTTGACAGAATTATAAAGTAAAAATACAATTCCATCGAATGTACTTAACAAAAAGCTTAACACATAAGTGTAGTGATAGAATAAAGAAGATTGTTTTTAATTGGTAAACTTTGAAATTACCGAATCGATGTTACTATTTCCTTTATCGTTAGGTATGTAGTGTACCTTCATTATACTATTTTCGTG
Organism: Papilio glaucus; assembly: GCA_000931545.1. Lineage (NCBI taxonomy): Eukaryota > Metazoa > Arthropoda > Insecta > Lepidoptera > Papilionidae > Papilio > Papilio glaucus. The sequence continues at coordinate 31,237 of JWHW01015381.1, read as the reverse complement.
CAATATTGAAATTTGCTCAATCGACCGCCTGAAATTAGTAGCACTCATAATTGTAATAAATATTCTCCAACTTAATCAATCAAGATCAATGAAACGGAGTGACCATTCGCCTTTCATGCCAAAGATACATACATCTTTAATGCGAAAATTTCATTGTGAAAATTGTTTGGAATTCCATCCAGGATCACCACGTAAGGAAAGACTTTAACATTTGTTGATATAACTCGCCAATTTTGTGTGCAATCGGTATTTTCGTATAAAAAATGACAGCATTTTCGTATTTATGCACGTGGTGGCAGCCCTGACCGCGCTGCTTTCCAGTGTAGGTGTACTTATAGACAGGATTGTGTAGCAATTTGTTGAAACAGGTTTTGATGTTTACAAGCGACCACATTTTACACTTACTACGAGTATTCATTAAAACTGAATATTTAGGATCCAATAAGATTATGTTTGCATTTTTTCAAAACCAATAATTTATTTAAATTTGTAATGCTGCTGTTGACCGGTTATGGCAATTAGCTCACTGTCACATTTAGGTCCTAATACGAGCAGTGAAAAGCTAATAGGGATTGTTACATCTACCGCAACAGAGTTCAAATACCCGAGGATTTGTAATCATTTTATTGTATATTTTTGTTAGATATATTTTATCTTTTGCAAACATAATAAGAGAATAAATTTTTCAATATTAGTAGGATAAATTGATATGCTATGTTAATTTATGGCCGTAATAATGTATTTTTTAGAATAAATAAGAAATAATTATATATTCAAATCGTAATTATGCTAGAAAATCAACACGAATCTAAGAATTCATGGTATTTTAAATGCTAAATTATGGATGAAACAAACAGCTGTGAGTCATTGCTTTATTGTCGAACGTGGAAATATGTCTCCGGCCGCATGATTATTTATTATATGATAAAAAAGTGCATGTGTACGAGTGTACACGCGTCGTAGTGTTAACTGTTGGTTAAAAATTTATTGCAATTATTTTGTTTAAGAAGAAAGATAGGTAAATAAGAAGGGAATAATTAAGGCCTTTCTCCAGGAAGTTATATAAATAACTCAATTACCAGCCTGTATTTTTTAGGTCGTGGAATTTTCCCCATTACATATTTTTTTTATTTGTCAACAAATGTGTCGAATTATTGTCTTTGAATGTTGACAAGAACCTTGGCTGAACGAATATTACGAATGTGTTTACAAATACAATTGTAAATATTTCATTTCTTTATTTGCCCGTTTCTAAATTGAATGAATTCAACCTTTACCCAGTTTACATCCCCCATCTAAATGAAATGTAAACGGTTTACGTTAATATAGTAGTTGGGATGACATCACGCGATTCAATTGTTTAACTGGTTATAGATGTCTAGGTATTTTAGTTGTCTGAATCATGATACCTTGGCACCGGTCCGGTTTGTTTGCTGTCCGATGTTTTACTACAGTCGCGTGCAAAATCGGATATTAAAAAGTATTATAGTTTTTCGGATAAGAGACCTATATAAATAAAAGAAATGATAATAATCAGCCTTTTATCGTACGTTTCCCCACTGCAGGGACATCTCTCAGGGCCGTAATCTACCACACTGGCCCAGTGCGTTTTTGGTGATGTCACATGTGTTCGAATTAGGTGGCACTAAGACATACCGATTTCCTTATGTTTTCCTTTACCGTTTTTGAAGCAGTGGTGATGATATAAATCACAAAGTAAAGCGCCTGCCTTGGTTCGAACCCGCCATCTACAGTACGTAAGTTGGGGTCTATGCCACTGGGCCATCACTGCTCAGACTGGAGACCTCGTTAGTTAGAGATCCAAATCGTTAGACCTACATCTAAGAAAGCTGAAATTTACAAAAATTGCTCGCTTTATATTAGGTCCTTACATATGAAATTGGCGTTTTGTATGGGAGGAACAAAAAGTCAAATATTTTTTAATATAATATATTTAATTAATCAAAGTATGAACCATTATTTTCTATGCACTTTTGCCATCTCATAGGTAGTTCATTGATCCCTTTACTAAAAAAACCAGTCGGACGGGAATCAATAAAATCTTTGAAGGCGATTTAGACTGCCCCATCGGAGTTGAATTTTTTCCCTTGCAAGAAGTTATCCAAATTTCGAAAAAAATGGTAATCTGTTGGAGCAAGGTCCGGGGAGTACGACGGATGTCTTAGACTTTCCAATTGAAGCTCTTCTAATTTAGTAGCCGTCTGTTGCGCAGTGTGTGGTCTAGCGTTGTCGTGAAGCAGCAGTGGCGTGGAGCGATTGACCAGCCTAGGTTGTTTAGCCGCTAGCTTTTCCATCATGGTTTGCAATTGCTGACAATAGACATCAGCCGTAATAGTCTGGCCAGATTTGAGAAAACTGTAATGAACAATACCGGCACTAGTCCACCAAACGCTTACAAGTAACTTTTTTGGGGTTAATTTTCGCTTGGGCCAGGATTTGGCTGGCTGGCCAGGATCCAACCATTGCGCTGAGCGCTTCCGATTATCGTAAAGAACCCATTTTTCATCACAGGTAATGATTCGGTTTAAAATACCTTCATTATTGTGCCGGTTTAGTAATGTAACGCAACAGTCGACGCGCGTTTGCCGGTTTGCTTCAGTCAATTCGTGAGGTACCCACCTTTCAAGCTTTTTAATCTTCCCAATTTGCTTCAAGTGAATTAAAACAGTTTTATCACTAACATCGCAGCCTGCAGCTAACTCGGACGTGGTTTGCGATGGATCCGCTTCCACAACAGCCTTCAACTCTTCATTATCAACTTGAGTCTCAGGCCGTCCACGGGGCTTGTTCTGCAGATCGAAATTTCCAGAACGAAAACGTTGGAACCAAAAACGAACTGTGTTTTCTTTTGCAACACGACCGCCATACACATCATTCACCCTTCGAGTCGTTTCCGCAGCACTAGTGCCACGGCGGAACTCGTACTCGTAAATAATGCGATATTTTAAGTTTTCCATTTTGTAAAATGAGTGACGCAAACAGAAAAAAACAGAAGAAAAAAAACAAATGAATGACGGTCATCGAAGCACAAATACATGAGTCTATAGCTGTACAAATTTGAATTTGGAATTCCCTACCAAAGAGGAGAAATTCGTGATTAAAGTGGCCAGTACGAAAAACGCCAATTTCATATGTAAGGACCTAATATAATAAGGACGAAGAAAAATGAAAAATCAATTGTTAGAAAGAAAATGATAAATGTGTAACTACAATTGAGAAAGGTATGTTTCGGGCATGTTGAAAGGATGAATGAAGACAGAATAACGAAACAAATATATGTTGCAAAAGTGAGTGGCGTGTAGGACGCCCTAGAAGAACTTATGTCGGTCAGATCACTAAAAAAGGACGATATAGGGGGCACCCATAACTGACGAGCATGTATGCGTAGATGTATGAATGTAGAAGAAAGAGGTGTGCCAGGATCGCGCCAAATAGAAATCTATGATCTCTGCCTACGCCCCTGGGTTACGGGCGTGAGCGCATATTTATTTATTTTATTTATCTTACGATGATATATTGCAAGGCAGAGCGAGGCGTGGTCCACATCTATCTATAGTACATTTATTTATGTATACGAATAAAGTCAAGAAGTAAAGGAATAGATTATTCTTTTATATATCATTGTAATGAAATTTCAAATTATAATAGTGCGTGTATGTTACTTATATTTTTATATTAAATAACCTGGCAAAATTATTATCAACAAAAAGATCTCATCTTGGTCTACACATACACCGTCATGGGATCTGACCTCGTTGTTCTACTTACATAGTAAAAGCCTTACTGAGAATTGAACCAAACAAAAACGTACACATTAATCGTAGAGAGTGGTAGCGTAATGTTAGAAAATTGCAGTGAAACACGCCGATCGATTTTGCACGGCGCTGTAGTGACGATAACAATTGCACGTCGCAGACATAATACACATTTATAACTACTTTATACAGACGGACGGCGATACTATTATTATGTATACATAAAGTGCATATCCAACATGTACTGAAAATGAGCAACAACCAATTTATGAATTGTTATTGAATATTGGAAGCTTAAAACAATGTACAAACAGTTATTATTGATTCATTGAATAACAGTGAACGGATGATTTGACGCGTAATTGAAACTCAACTGGTACTGTGGACGTTCATTGGCGGCGGAAAATATTAGAGATTTTTCAACTATGTATATGGTTTGAACCCGTTGCTTTTGTGCTCCTTCTTCTGTAGAACAAATTAAAGTCTCAAATTAAACGTAAATGAAAATAGTCGAAGAAAACCTGTCCTAAGATTATGTTTCGACAGATTAATTATATTAATCTAATAGATTGTTAACTGTATTTACACAAGTGTTGCCAACATTACGTAAACTTATGTTACAAGGACTTTGCCTTAAAAATACATTTCTATTTTTACTTAGATAGAGAGAAAAGATTTGATTGTTTGTTTGTTCCTGATCATCAATCGATCAACTCAAAAGCTACTTTTTACCGAATTTACAATTGTTTTCATCAAAAATAAGCTCGTGTAGCTGCCTAGAGTATATTTTATTAGTCTATGTACTCTAGCGAAGTAGGGCCGGGTTGCTCTTGAAAATAAAAGAAAATAGAAAAAGCTATCAAAGTAAGTGTGAGGAGGCCTTCTAGACCTGGAGTGAAAAACACTTAACTGTGACAATCATCATGATTTTCAAGCGACAATTATATTCCGAGAAAAATAAGAACAAGGCGAAACAATTGACCTGAACTGATGACATGCAATTCTTACAAAGAAAAAAAAAGATTACATTTAAGTGGATGCAGATTTCAATGGCTCCATTGTTAGTTGGGTGTTATTATATGCTGGTATATAATATGTGACTCCATTAATAATGACAACGAAGTCCGTTAATAGTCGTTAATAAAAAATAAGTACCGCGGTCGAACAAGCTTCGCTCTGTGATATTTTTTTGGAAAAATCCTGATTTTTAACGAAACGATATTTAGTATTAGAATGTCATAGCGCCATTTCACAAACTGTTAAGCACTTATAGGTCATCGTTCATTGACAATAATGCAAGACAAAAGATGGCGCCCTAAAATTCGATTTATTTTTTACCAGTGAAAATTCGCGATTTTACGGAAAAGACACGTATAGAGAATTTTAAAACTATAAACTGGGTCTTAATACAAAATTTGATCTAGATCGCTTGAGCCCTTACTGAGACATCCGAAATATATTTACAAAAATTGTGCATCAAAGCAGTGGTAAAATCTAGGCAATCTAATACTAGAATGGTTTGATCGAACGGGGAATTGACACGACCTCGAAGATAACCGCGGTGTAATAGAAGTATTATTCGGTATTACTTCAGTGGTTCTTCCAGGGAGTGAGGTATAGAGGTTACCTTACCATTCATACATTAAGGGATCATCAGCTCCTCTGTTTGTAGCGAATATTCAAGTGTCAATTTATAAGTTTGCATCCTTCTTAAACAAAAAAAAAGCACTGCACAATAGGTTTTCTGTTAAAGCGTTCAAAATTAAATTACTATTACAAAACAGTAAACAATTACCGACCGCGTGTAACGTCTGTTAGTATTTTTACCCAATATTATTCGATCTATCTTGATTAAAATTAAACCAAAACTAAAGTTTCATACATGCAGACATATCCCAACTAAAAAGTTTAAACGTACGCAAAATAAAAGTAATTCCAATTATTCGACAAAGGAAACATTTAAAGTTCCTTAACAAATATAATTGAAAATTTTCTTACAAATTACCGTAACGAGTATCTAGTTAGTTGATGGCGCGTCACAGTTACGTGTTTGTTGTCATAGAGGATGACTAAAGAGGCTAAATGACCGAACATTAGTTGACTTACTACGCCTTCAGCAAAGAAATGAGGTAACGTGCGTAATACACGGACCTTGAAATGCGACCTAAATTACAGTTATCCTAGGGTTGTCTCATAAAACAATAGACGACATATTTCACTTGATCATTATTCATCTAACAATTTTTAGAAGGTCACCGCTGGACAAAGTTTAATGAATGATTAATAGCTTCCGCAAAAAGTATTAATGTAAAAGACTTCGCCCGTACATTATTATCGCTACAAAATTCTTAGTGACTATTAAGCCTAATTATTATTTTAAGTTACTTAGGCTACATAATCCTGAATCTTGTTAGATCGGATTACATAAATATTGTTGAAGAGAATGGACGCGCCCGACCAATAATAGTCCTCGGCAACGGAATTGTCTTTGACGACACTATTTAAACAAGACTTAAGTACAACTAAGTATTCTGCAGAAGGGCTGGCGTCAGGCAGGCGACCTGCCGGAATAATTAACCAAAACTTATACAGTATGAACCATGGACATACTGTGGCGTCCTCACACAAGTGGGAAAAGGACAGGGAAATGATGACAAAAACGTTGTTAGAACGTGGATGACGCAAATATCCCCAATTTTATTGTATGAAAATTTAATACTTAACATCAAAAATTGGTCAAACCATAGTCACCAACAATTACAAATAGTAACCACTACCATCACAATAATGACTAACTTTTGTATAACAGAATATATTTCAGTAAAGTTTTTAAAAGCACGCCTTTAACTCGACGTATAGAATTTGTAAGCGGGCGTGAGTAAGAGGAAAGTGCGTGTGAGTCAGGTCGGGCAGGCCTTATGTCAGTCACTTGTCTAGTTTGGCTGGAGACACATCCTCTTGCCATCTATTATGTTTCGGGCGCGTATTGTTACTTGTGTGTTTTGATTCCGATCAGTTGAATCCATTGTTGATACAGGTGTGAATTGTTTAGGTGAGTTTTGTCGTCTCGTTTTGCTACTTCATTAATTCTGGGTTCATAAGTGATACGATTTTATGTATGTATGACTTGTCCTATTCTATAAAAGTTAAAGCAAACTATCACAGCTGCACTATTATAACTGCGACACAATCAAAAATAATATCTTCCACCAAATAGAACCTGTGTTGCAAAAGACCGAAGGAAGTTCTGCCTTAAACACTGAATACACACTAAATAGAGGAGCATGTCAAAATGCTTACGGAGAGGAATTTAGTAAACAACGAGGCCCTCTCACACTCATATCCTTTCCTATCCCTTAGAAAGTATTATTAATAATAGCCCAATATCGAAAAAAGGAATAATGGTGACCAAAAAATCTATTATATGAACATTTAACCTCCATTTTAGTATTCAGTTTAAAATTGCCCCGCTGTCTACACTTTTAAGAGTGACGTTGAGAAACTGCATTGGCAAATCCGCGTCAGACAACTGCTATGAATACCAATTGCTTCACGTTCACGAAAAGATTACCACAAGATCCGTTGCACTTTCTACCGCGAAGCGACAACTGTAGCAGATCGCGAAGACGAGAGTCGTTCAAGAACTACAACGACATCAAAATTATCTGGTTACGTTGACAGTTTTACCCTTCTCTATTCAAAGTAATGTAAGTAACATACATATTGATAAAAAATAATTTTGCCGGCTGTTGTTTAATTTTTTTGATGTTTTTGTTTAAAAAACCTCTGACCGTATTTTCTTAAAACCCACTAACAACCCTTAGACACGTGTTTAATACTTATTTTGGAAAAATTGTCTCTATTCTTAGTTAAGGCAGAAAAAAATGAGGAAGGGAATGATTCATGAAGTGGGGTTCCTTTATAAACTTTTCAGGTTTTAACGTTCAATGAGATTAAATAAAATAAAACGTTTTTTGTGAGTTTCCCTCGAAACTGTTCTGTACAATATTCCAGACGTCTATGCAAGTCTGTCTCAAGAAATATTAAAAACAACACAACCTAACAGAAGACAGGCGTGAAGTAGAAGTATGCTTCTGCGTTTCGTCTGACGAGTGAGGTGCCAAAGGCCCAATTTTGGTCCTTCTCCCTTTCGATTCCCCAGGATTGGACAGGATTGCGATCGATTGGATAAGAATTTTTTTTTTCTTCCTATCTACCCCTCCTCTGTCCATTAAAGGTAGGCAACGCATTTGCTTGTTGCGGATGTCCATAGGTGGCACTCACTTAACATCAGGTGACCCGCTTGCTTGTTTGTGAACGTCTGCCATAAAAAAAACAATCAAGTGAACATTATTGTCTATACTTAAAACTTAATCTATTATTTACAGCGGCAGTGTACATAGCGGGCGTGGTAGCGGTGATCGGCGTGACTGTACTGGGCGTGTTCTGCATACTGTCAGTACTGCAGCTCGCGATGATATCCTCCAAGGAGAAAGTGGGGCTGAAGTACACCCATCTCGTCATGCTGAAGTTGGCGCTGGCGCTACTAGCAAGTAAGTATTGCTTTATCATAAATGATGACTAGTTTTCGTGCCCGGCGTTCTAGGTTATGGTCTACTAAATAGCATAAAAAAAATTATACTCTCATCTGTTATTTGATCAGCAACTATATTATATGTTAGATAATTGCTGAGGTAAACCTGGGGCCAACACTGTTAAATCGGAAAAACAAAATTAGGTTGAACCCTTGCATAAGTCGTCGTTGACGATTCTAAGGGTGAAGTTTATGTGGACGTTTAATCTAACATTCTACCGTACGTCAACATACACTTGACCCCTAGAATCGCAAATTATTTTATCGGCGAGTTTTCTTATGTCGTATATTATACTCATATGAAGTCGAAGAACTTAAAACTTATTCATACAAGCCTATTCGAATCAACCTATCTAATTAATTTATGTATAGAATGATAATATAATTAATAAATTAAAATAATTTAAATTTCGATTTCAGCACTGCTGTCAATTGCCGCGGCTGGACTGTTCGCGGTCCAAGTCGATGACAGAGGATTTTATCAAACAAGAGGGGAGGCGTTTTACGTTCAGGTATGTTCTTTACTAGATGGCCCGGCATAGTTCGATCCAACCTATAGTAAATAGATGGTACACAGATAATGACTTACACATAAAAGATAGATATATGTATTTTACATTATATACGTGTAACTCTAACGGTTTTTACAGTGCGTACTAGAATAGCTCGCATATGACGGAATTTTTTCCTCCTTACTTGACACTTATCGTTATATTTTGGACAATTCACACAATGTCTTTTCTTTACAAATTATGTGTTATTTTGGTGTATGAGGTATATTATTGTAAAGTTTATTAAAATCTATTCAGTAGTTTTGGCCTGAAAGAGTAACAAACATACAACCTTTCGCATTTATAATATTAGTAGGATTACCTATTTTTGGGAGAAGGTGGCAAACGAGCAAGCAATTCGCCTGATGGTAAATGACCGCTACCCATAGGCATCCGCAATAGGTTAATGAGTTGCTGATGCGATGCTTCCTTTTGTAATATTCATGAAATATTATTTTTCCCGTCTATCTTTCAAAATGTTGTGTGATAGTTTGGTTGGACGGAGTCTGATCGTAGTGCAGTAATAAACGTGACCGCTCATGACTATAAATATTCAAAGATTATAGTTCTATAGAAATAAACTACGCGAGAGGTTAGGTTAGAGCCCCTGATTGTTCCGAAAGATGAATTCAAAAAAGTCCGGGGGTTCAAGCTGGCAGGATATGACGTATGAGAGACGAAATTCGTGACGAGACGGCGTGTATCATTTGTGTGTTACTTATCATGTGAATTATTCCTTCTTAAAAATAATCCTGGTTATATGTTTTTCCAGATCGTTTCCATAGTGATAAACTCTGTGCTGTTCATAACATCGTTGTACGACACGCTGTTCTCGCGGCGCGCCGGCGGCGACCCCACAGCGCACGTCCACGCTGAAGGCGGGACTACTATCAATAACCCAGGATTTAAAGAGGGCAGAGGTTAGTTCACTATTACAATGTAAACTCATTATCTTAAAAACAATCACACAATTATAACATTTGGATCGAGTTACCCATGTTCCGATTTGTTGGCCCATATCTATAATTACACAGTCCGTAAGTAATGGCGTATACATTTTCTTAATTTTTGCTTAACCATATGACAACATTATAAATATTCATAAAATGAATGTCTGTTAACTGGCTAGATGATTCCCGAGATAGATTCGGCGTAGTTTCAGCATCACGGGTAATCATTTTAGAGATCGTTTTTGTTACTTCTTTTATGTTTAAAATGCTTAATTTTATTAGTGAATGATAATTGAAATGATAACTTTCAGGTATATCAATGACGGATGCATCAGGCAAGCCGTATAGCACAAACGGCCACGGTAGTGTGGCTTCTATGAATACTACCGCAACCACATTGACTGGTCTATCCGACGCAAGCACAATCACCAGATCCCCTCTTCGTTCCTCGCTTAAGAAACCCAGGCCAAGAGAAGGAGAACCAGGTGGCTTGGGCATCCATAACCCAGGATATTCGGGCCATTCGCCACCTCTAAACAGAAACGGCAGTCAGAAGAAAGTACGTATACAGACTCATAGCACTGAAGTATGATTTAATATAAATATATAGACTTTATGTATTGCGGTATACCACACAAATTTATTTGACCTTTGTTTTATAAAAGGAATACATATATAAAAATACCTTACCTTTTCAGGTAAGCATTATAAATATCTGTTTTTCCGACAGTTTTGTCTTAATAATAAGCATAAATGTTTAATTTCGAAGCGGAGTTACGATTATCAGTTACAGTTAAATATATTATTTCAATTGCATATAAAACTATGTGTAAAGATCTTATACATTCATAGAAAAATTTCAAATCCCTTTGGCTGCTACAAACGAAAGTTTAAGTACCACGAGGGGATGCTGTTTCCCGATATATCTACGAAATAATGTGTATTGTTTCAAATCAAGATGGAATGTTTGTAAACAAACAAATACCACCTACTACACTTATTATACTTTCATAGGAAATTTTATGGAAATTATGTGGTAAAGTGAAGTGAAATTGATTGTATATTATGGATAACTAATGTTATAAGGTGATGTGAGAAAGTTTTTCGAAAATATATTGGAATTCACAAATTTTAACGAAAAAGGTAAGGCGTACCCTTTGTTTATAAACTTTCCATCTTGTTTTGGAACAAACTATACATGGACACAAGCACGCTCAACGTTAAAAGCATATTGTATGGTGTATGTGAGATAAGTAGAGCTTTTACATTGTATTGGCGTCACTAAATCTGTGTGACAGAGACGACGCTTTGCTAAACCACATTGGTTATCTATAATATAAATCTTTATACATTAAAGAGAAAAGATTTTATTGTTTGTTCTGGATAAACTCAGTAACTAGTGAACCGATTTTAAAAATTGTTTCATTAGAAAGCTCTTCATTTCTTAGCAAGTAACCTAGGCTATATATTTTTTTCTTGGTCTATTATCTACCCGAGAGAGGTCGGGAGGTGTTGCTAGTTTATAAAAAACATATTTATATTGCTACTTAATAACTTGTCTTACATAGCGTCCTGACTTATAAAGATCTGTAACTCCTTAACCATGTTATATAGAAGGGATCTCAAATCTTTTTACCAATATAGCAACTTTCTTTTGAATGTGGAATGTTGTACTTATGCGATAAATGTGAAACATTTTTGTTTTGGTATACTGGTAACATTTACTTAGGTCCTGGACTGAAAATGAAAGTTTGGGGTCCCATAGTTTAATATTATCATATAGGAGTATAGCTGTTAATAATTTATCTCAAAATAGAGTAGACAATTCTGGAAGTTTTGATCAAAAGTATTTTTCGCACAGTTATGTACATTTATATTTACATTATATATGACGTAAAATGTTAAATAGTCAAGTATATATAAAAATATAGGAAAATTTATTTCAAGGTTGTTAATCACAATCAGGTGACAGTGGTTGTAATATTTTTTTAGAAATTGAATAGTATTGGAATAATTGAAAAAAGAAACAAAATTAGTTATAATTTTAATGGAATATTTTTAGTGAGTAAAAAAACACACTTTCAATCATTGTTACCAAAATATAAAGTTGTAAATTCATCACAGATAATTTTTATTAAAGATTTCATAAAATTTTAATATTTAACGTTAGCTTTGTAATACCATTCATGATATGGTATTTGGTCTCATAGACTTTATTTTATTTATGTGTTGCAAAAAATCTAACACTAGTTTTAATCAATAATCGAGAATGGGATGGTACATGAAAAAATCCATACATACATACATACATGTCATAAGCATCACATATTAATAGTTAATTTATGGGTCAATGGATTATCTTTACTTCCACTACATAAAAAATGTATGGTTAACTTCAAGCCAATTAGTCTGTAAATAAAATATCAAACAGAAAAAAATTGACAACAAACTTGACAGAATAAGTAATTCAACCAAGTTTTATGGAACTGTATATTTTTTAATTTGTGAACATTAACTATGCAAAGGTTGTTAAGGACTTTTTTTTATTAATTTGTCTATATTTGTGATTTTTTTTAAATATTTTTATATTTGTTCTAGCTTGTTTATTAAAAAAGGAATTGTTTACATTATATTTTTCTAAGTGCAATTTATCACAATCATTTTTATGTATATTTTGATTGAACAAAGTTCTTATTTACATAGTTTGTACATATTCGGCACAAAGTGTTCATCAAGAAGATATTTTATAAATAAGAAATTCAATATAAAAATCGTTGTAAATTTGTGAACGCACGATGTTTTAACAATTTTATTATCTACATTAATATTAGTTGCAATATAGAGAATAGTAAGATTTAATGTTATAAGTTTGTAAATATTTAAGGCTCTTACAGATGGCAGCTATAATTTAAACATATAAAAGACATTCACTTTAATATATCAATTAAATGGTCAATCTTAAGATGAATTCAACTAAATCTTATAATTATTTTTAATATAAACATATTAAAAAAGCCAATATATGTTTACCTGTTCATGTGATTATGATATTAAAATATACATTCCAGTATATAATATACAACTTATTAGTATGTATTATTGATTCTAGTATGTAGTATATATTATAGCTGCAATCTGTCACGGCATATAATTGTAAATGGAACCCACCAGTTTCTCTTCATACCGGATCATATTGAAAACTTCCCACAATTTCTCTATAACTATTGACCATGTAAAAAATTGTGCCTTCACTCTCTTCGCATAAAATGTGCCTTAACCATTTCGCATTTCTCTTTATGTAAAATCGATTTATTTATGTTAAACCTAGGGTATAATTTTTTTATTTCCGTCCAAAATTCTGGTCTTTTGTTTTAAGATTATTCAAGTTGCAACAATTCCATTTTTTTTTAAATATTATATTGGCTATGCAATTGTTATTAGCTTATTCTTTTTCAAATACATCTCTAAACACCAATTAATACATTTTAATTTGCGAATCTCCTGAAAAAAAACCCTTACAGGGTTTTTTTTTCAAAATGTAGGTCTTTGTGACATGCATTTCTACAAAACATCTAGAACTTAATTTAAAAATAAACATGTTATGTGTTTTTGAATTATAATTAAAAATTATAGGGTACATTATGTGTGATCTATAATTTTTAAGAAATAAAAATTGTTGACTCTATTATCAGTCAGTCAGGTAAAAAATATGTAAACCATTTTGAAATATTGTTGCAACATAATCTCTTAGTATTATATAAATAAAAAATATAATAAAAAGAATGTTTATTATTGTTATAAAATGTCCATTAAGACATAACTGAATTTGCCAAGCAACTTTGACATATATTTATAGTATTAGTTATATGTTTAATTCACTATGATTTTGAGAGCTCCGCTAAACTTATGTGTTCACTTTTGAATTGTTTTAAGTGGGATAAAAAACACTTTTAAATTATGTATTACTTTATCGGGACCAATTTCGATTTATTTTTATTTGTTTCATTCTTTACTCAAAATCATAGTTGTCTTTGTTAATATACACTGTCTCCGTCCTTAACTTTGAGTTTATCTTATATTTGTTTTATTGATGATTAAAGTTAGAATTTGCTGATGTTTGTGTTTTATTTAATACAAATTATATTTTTCATAGTACACACATTACAGACTGGTGGTATATGAAACTAAATCAAGAATATCTATATTGCAATGAATTTCACACATTGGCAATTTAAAGATGAATGGAAATAGGGAGCATAAAAAATACCATAAAAGCATAATAATGGGTTTAAAAATTATTGAAAAATAGGTAGGCACTTGTATTTATTGCAAATTCACACATCTACCACTTATAAATAAAACAAATTATATACTTATACAATTAAACATAATTTAATTATTCCTCGTTGTATGTTCTTTACATTAATTGTTTTTTATGAACACATTGTTACTTAACAAGTTTAAATAATATCTATACAAAATATAGAATAAAGAACATGAAACATACAGAGAAATAACGGTAGAGAAGTCTTTGACTTTTGTCTTAGAATTGGCCAAAACATGATACACAAGTATTAAGATTAAAAACCGACTTACTGATTTATCATTATTCATCACATCATCATATTACTTATGACACTCCCGAGAAGACTATGAATGTAATAACCTCTCACTTTTCAAAATTGGTTAAGCCATTTAGGCTACACAATGCGATGGACATACATACATACAAAAACAGTTATTATGGGTCATTTACCCTTGTTCTGGGTCATTCGAGCAAAAATAACACTAAATTAGTAATATACTAATAAAGTGGTAGTAAACATTCAACTAGGAAAATATTTTTTACTTTTTTATTTTCATGGTTGGTTGGTGATAAAAATAAAATATTCTATTTTTTTACCTGCATGAGCATTCTTGAATTTTTTTTCTTACAATATGATTTAATTAGGTATACACTTCCTAAGAAGACTGTCCAAAATTTTTAGTAATATCAGATAATGGAAAATTCTCATTTTTATACTCTTTCTTAAGAAACATTTTCTTCTAAATTTATATATGTTCAATATCTTCTAAATTGTTTTTTAAATCTTTCATAATGGTAGTCATCAGTAGCTCTTTCTCCTTTGGCCTTTTTAACTATTTTATTGACACTATCATCTATTACATTTGCTTCAGTCTTTTGAACTTCAACCTTCTCTACTTTTCTTTTCTTTGAATTATCACTATCCATATTAAACCTATTATGTTGCACAAAATTGACAGCCATATTGGTTGGGACAAATTGTGATGGGCCATCTTTTTTATTATGCCTTTCCCACAATAGTTTCATTTTTGCTTCTTCAGTAGCTTCAATATTTTTAATCTTAGCATCTATGCCTAAATCTACTTCAGGTATACCACTGAGCATTTGGTTTGATAACATTTCCTCAGATCTAGGCATTGAAGATACCCTCAGATGTTCCGGAAGAGAGAGCAATGCTGCTTCTTCAGGTGATAAGTATTTTAATGAATCATTGTTTTCCGACTCCTTTGTGTCATCGTTTTTTCCCTCTGAAAAATAAATGTAAATTCTGTTTCAAAATGTAATGATAATAAGACTAAAAAGATAAAAAGACAAAGACCTTTTGTTGAATAAGTAAAATTTCAACCATTGAGACCATGTCTTCAGTGAATAGCGCTGAATAGCAATTTTGTGGGTGAGTTTTTATCTATTTTTATCAAATTATCACATTGAGATGTATGTTACTTCAATAACTTCACTGGCCTGAAGTGCTAAATAGAATACAGTAATGTTGCATAACATTTCTTGACTATTGAAGTACCATAAGAGAAATTAACAATAAAAAAATAGTGCCATGATGTGCTCTTCAACATAACAAACAATTATTAATGCATCTAAATAATCCAATCTTCATTAAAATGTAAAAATAACTAGCAAAATACCTTTTCTTTTTGCCAACTGTTCATCAATATATTTCATCATTTCCTCATCTTCATCACGCTTATTGGTTTCTGCTGAAAATTGGGTACCAATGCCAGTATCATAAGCATCATCAACCTGCTTTACTTTGCCACTTTTTAGTGCCTGCATGTTAACTATTCCACCAGTTTTAATTTTAAATGGATCTTTACATACGATTTCTTCTTCTAATGTAACTTTTTGACCAGTCGCCAAAGCAACTATACTGACGCCGTTCGGCCTTTCTCGAAGCTTCTGAGCCTCTCTGGCCTCTTCCAATTTGGCCAATATGAGTTGTTCATCTTCAGATTCATCATCTTCAACTTTAATACGTTGCCGTATGTTTCTTCTTTTCTTGGGTTTAAATTTTACTTCCTCAACAGCAGGACAATTCTCAGAAGATTCCTCCATACTGTACAATTTTTGTTTCTCAGAATGCTTGATTGTTGCTATATTCAAATTAAACTTTAAATATTCAAAACAATAAGTAAATAAAATGATTACTAAAGAAATGAAAATTGTGATGATGGTAATTGCGTTTATTTTGACGTTGACATTGCGTGTAACAAAAAATTTAATATCAAAGAGTAATAATTTACACAAATACAAAGATCACATAATGGAGATTAAATATAAATCTATTTTATATTGAAACTAACAATATAAACAAACAGAATCATAAGCATAGGCCGTATCCGTACCCAACAATGGACGACCAACCAATGGTGGCTTAAAGGTCTTGTTACAAGGCCATAAAATTTTATTAAAAAAAAAAGATAATGATGATCACTTCAACTTATTTATCACTTGTATGGCAAAAGCAACCATAAGTACTAAATCTTAAGATTAAAATTTGCGTTTTTGTTTTTCTGAGTCAAAGTAGTAACAGTTTTAACTTTCAAGTGTCATTTTAAAATGTCAACTTTGTTGATATCGTTATCATTTATCA
>JWHW01015381.1:0-11093 GCA_000931545.1 Papilio glaucus | reverse complement strand
TGGATGGATTTATGGTTTACGATGTTCGATTGGTGCCTCACGTAAATGAGGTAGGTTCTTTCAAGAATATACAGCTTTTGCCTAACACTTGTGAGTTTATTTAAAGCTTTGAACCTTAATAAGACTCATTTATAGCTTCACGTGCAGCAAGTAACAATTTAAAAACACTCAATTGACTGTGTGATTATTGACATTTGAATGACTTAATTTCTCTATATGAGGCTCATGCTGACTTGACATGTGCTATGACAGTACGGGGAAAAATATGACACTTTACTTCTAAAAATTAGTCTAGCACCGCCAGCTTGACTACTGGAGTGGAGGTCACAATGGAAAGGATATACATACATACATATATATGTACAAATATAGCCGCGCAAAACATACTCTGGGTAATTCGGGCAAAAATATAACTATTTGACACTTTAAAGTTAAAAGCTAAAAAACTTTTGAAGGGAAATTAGTCAGCCTGTAACATAAAATATAGAGTTTTTTCAATTCAACTGACCTTGTAGGGTAATTAACTTCTTTAAGGAAGCCTATACCTGAAAAATATCGTTTGTTTAGTTTTTACTGTTTATGAATGGGACCTGAAGAAGTTTATATAAAAACATTAGTATGGTTACTTTTAAGGCTTTATTGTATCGCACGGAAGCTTAACTACAATACAAAGCAAAGAGTAAAAAATATATTGACATTAACCATTTGAAATTGGGTCTTTAAAAAATTGTAATTTACTGTTGGCCTAGTAATGTTTTTTTACGATTTGTTATTACAATTTTATTTTGTGTAACTGACCTACCTTACTTTCTACTACGCACCTTTGCATTATGAAAAATGATAATTAAAAAAAAGTTGCGTCAAACGGAAACTTAAATGAACCGCGTAAATTTTTAAATATCCGTGTAAGATAGAGGAGATGGGTCCTTCGTATTTGTGAAAAAAAAGTAATCATGTATAGGTTCGAGTCTAGCGTTTTGTTGTTAAAGAAGCGAGCAGGTGATAGAATGTACCAGATTATGAATAATCATCTAATCTGACCTATGATCAGAATAATACAAAAAGGAAATCTGTAGGTCTCAGGCGTCTGTTGTGACACCTTAATATTGTTATGACAATATACGATGCATAAGTAATCGTGCAATACACAAGACAGCAATTCATTGCGATAACTCATGACCCTGACAGTAAATGCGACTTGAACTCTTCAATAATAACATTTTATAGATGTTTTCTTTGTATTCAATCTTAAATGGAATGGAATAAATAATAATTTAAATAAAATTCCAAAAAAATTGCACTACTGCTAACAACTTTAAGCTTGCTGGCCTTTGCCCGATAAAAGGATAGAATATGAAAGAAGATTTAGACCAGGAAGGGATTAGAAAAGACCTTGGAGCCGTAACGCATCAGATCCCTATCTCTTTTATTAATTTAGTTAGAGTTATAACTGGCTGTATATAGTATCTAACGAGAGTTTATACGCTAAAAAATATATTTAATCTATATTGTAGCTTTGGAAGAAGAATGGTACATCGCGTGATACGATACGTGACTTAGATTTGAAGATTACCGCATCAGATCTTCTGACAATACCACAAGGCGGAGTGACTCTACAAGGACTGAAGCACAATGTAGCGGTCACCATACTATTCATATATCACTGGCTGGCAGGCATTGGACATTTCTTCTATAGCGGTAATGTCGAGGACTCGGCCACCGCTGAGATATCGAGGGCGCAGATTTGGCAGTGGATACGGTTTTCAGTATGTTTTGTTTAGTAATAAATTATTATAATAGTTATTAATAATCAAATTATAATGTAATCTTGATCCAGATGAGACAACTCAATATTCCTACGTAAAAATCCAAAAAATAAAAATTATGACTTGTGTATGTAAGTCATGGTGTGGAAGTAGAGTCTGGCTAATGAAAGTTAATACTCAAAAAGCGCGGAAAAATTAAAAACTATAAAACCGGAGTCCACGTTAGATAAATCGTTATGTAATTTTTATAAACAATTACATAACGATTTAATTAACGTGACAAGCGCACAAGCGCGAGACCGACACCGCGAACTAATCCTAGTGAAACTCACCCTGAGGAAGCGCTTGGCACGCTTCCTCAGGGTGAGTTCTCTACGACGACCCGACGGGCTCTAAACTAGTATATACCTAACATACACATACCACTCGTGAGTTAAGTCGTTATTTAATTAGTTTATTAAAAATGTCTCAAGAAAGTTAATCATTTTATTTAAAGGAACAATTTGTAAAGAATACTTAGAACTTAATTTAAAATGTAATATTAAAGTATCAAATTAGGTTGTTTTAAGTATTTTAAAAATGCAGCGATCTGTTTGTTTGATTAGCTTGTTGCAGATGCCTACGTGTAGCGTTCACTTAATATAAGATAAACGGCTTACTCGCTTGCCATCTTCTAGTTCTAAAAAAGCGTCATCATGTATAAAAACATTAATATCCTTTTTTTAATTACACTTCCATTACATATCCTAGGACATCCACAGATGGCCAACGGATACCAAACTAAGCAGAGTTTGTGCTATGGAAACCAGATAACTGATATACTACTTTTTTTGTAAATACATACTTAGATAATTACACCCTCAGTCAGGATAAACAGACATGTTCATGCACACAAATGTCTATCCTGGGTAGGAATCGAACCCACGACCTGCGACGTGAAAAGCAAGTACCTTACTAACTACGCTAACTAGTCCGTCACACATCTGAACGTTTTGTTTCATATTCTTTGTAATTATTAGCTGTACAAAGAGTACAACGACTTCCATCGATATTTTTATACTCTCATGTACCTCTTGGAAAACGTCTTTGAAAAAAAAACAATTTGAACTCGTAACATTTTCAGCCGCCGCTCGAAGATGATCCAAAGGAACGAGTAACGCCCAGTTTAGTTGAGCAAACTGCATCGAGCTTTGTCGCGCACGCGCGCAAGAACCTTTGCCGGTCGAGCGCGGAACGCAAGCGCCTCAGCGCCGCCAGATACATGAGCTTGGAATTATTCTTCTCGCGCAATCCGCCCGAGTTTATCACAAGTTATTTGAACGACAATCATAAATTCCGTACCCTACATAATAAGGAGCTTTTAAGTAATTTGTAATGGCGCTCTGTCTATCCCATTTCGAAGCCTTTGGATATATGATACATAACAGTTACATATTATGCTAATCTACGCAAGGTAACGGGGGATTAGAGATATATAAGTTATCTGTGACTATGGTATTGATGTGAAATAGGGATGATGAAATATGTGGAGGTATCTTGATTTTTCCTCCATTCAAAACGCCCGATTAAATTGAAACTTTGTACAGTTAACAAGGAGGGATGATAATACATTTTTAAAAATTTAGTTCTGACTAGTATCATCAGGATAGTTAGTCAGTAGCGGGCTACTCTCAACTCCACGACTAGTGCATATTTTGCGTGTGGTTTGGACATGGATCACTCCAACCAACCCAGCTCCTCACAGAAACACCTTATTGTTGCCGGCGAACTCCGGGAGCCTATTTACGAAGACGTGGGACGCCGTTTCTTCACTCCCTGAATGGACCGCTTGCTCGTTACCATCTTATACTTTGAAGAAAAAAAAGAGGTTTGTATGTAAAATGGGGTTATATTGTATATTCTTGTTATTTACTGATTTATTGTAAGAAATGTTATTGTTATGGAATTTATAGCTTTAAATATTATCAAAGAAATTTTAATATATTGTTGTTTAATGGGTATAAAATAAAACAAATTTATAACAAGAATGTGTTTTAACATTTATCTCAAAAATATGTTTATATTTAAAATTAATTTATGCTTGTAAAATATACATAAATATGAACAAGCAGTGTGATGTCATTCGCTTCATTAATATCTATCAATTAAACTACAAAATTGAAAGCTTGAATAATTGTTCTTTTATAACAATCTTTGTGAAACAAATAAATTGAAAAAATACAAAAACAATGATATCAAAATGTTTAACAAATCAATAATATTTAAGTAATAAAACATCAGTTTTTTTAGAACGGAGTTCTTTATCGCACGTTATTGATTTCTTTGCAGACTGAGGACCTAGACTGAAAAAAGTGTAACAATGAAGGCTACCAAAACCAACATCTTTTTGCAGTTTTGATACACTTCCCTAGGAAAAAGTAAAAAACACCTGGGGAACTAAAACTTTTATCAATAGATTCAGCTTGCTGTCAATTTTGATAATAAACATTTTTTTCATTAAATCATTACTTAATAGAAACACAAAATGATATAGCAAAAGGCACTCCGTTCCAACCGGGTGTACATAAGACCGCTCTCTTTTTAATTTGAAACAATTCATATAATTCTACAAACGAAACTATAAAGAAAACTGTAATATAGAATTAAAACGGGAATGTTATAATTAAGTATCATTGAAATTTTAAGATCTGCAAATAAGTTCTCCGACTCACCAGCACATATTAAAGGTACATTTCAGTTATAATAAAACTAGTCTTATAAATAACAGGCCCATTTCGACAGATGTCGGTGTAAAGTAATTGTAGACGCCAAACAATAAATCGGAAACCAAATTACTCATTTATCATTGACTGTAAGGTGCTAGCTAGATTTAGGCCTCCCTCGAGGATTGTTACAAGTTCTGTCCCTTGCTGAACCACGGTTACTAACTTTGTCTATAAAATAGGTAAATTGCAGTCTAAAAAATGCAGTGGCGAATTTAGGATTGTGATTTTGCAATGGGAGGGGCTAAACCCCATTTAGAGACTAGGTCAGCCCCATTTAGAGAGGGGCTTAACCCTACTTTCGGAGGGCGTTTGATCCTTCTGAGGGTAGGTTTTGTTTTTTTTTGTTTGGCAACCTAAAAACCGCACATTTTATATAGTTTAAATCAAAATATATTGTAATAACTATAATTTAATAAGAATTATAATAATTAAGTTTAACCCACAATCCTATCCTATCCTATCAATCTGTCTGGCTCAAATGAATGCTCATTGCACGAAAAATTGACCTTATACGACCATATTCCGTCTATTCAAGGTTTCAGTACACCCGAATATTGTAAGAAAACAAGTCAAATATTTTAGGGTTATTTGGTTTCTTAACTGTCTAAACGGGCCTAAAATAAAAATAATGATAAAAAGAATTAGTGTCTTTTAAAGTGCTATTTTCATAAAAGCTGGACATTATAAGCACCAGTGTTACAAATATTAACAGATTATATCAATATAAAGCACATTTACACAATTATAAATGTTTGTACGTTTGTTATAATAATATTTGAGTTAAATTAGCTAATAATAGACTTTGTAATAAGTTAAGAAATATGTAAATTTATAACGCTCGATTTTTAGTGATTTAATTTTATGAAAAAGGCATTTTCTCAAAAACTCGTCCACAATAACACTAGATCCGAATATCATAACGTCACAGAGGCATGTTACAGTGTAAAAAAGTTTAGTCATGATGTAATCAAGTAACCCTAGTGAACATGGTATATGTCGGTTCACTAAAGCAGGCACCTTCACACATTCACACGTTGCGGTTGTTTAATATCTGAATAGCATATGCGTAGCGTGACGCATCATGAAAAGTCTCTCCGTCTCTCTCGCACGCGCGCAAGCTTATGAGTATGAAGGAGACAGTTATTGTTTTGTTTTTGCTACTCTATATAAATACAGAGTGGTTGCATTTAATTTACGATTCTCGTTAGAAGCAATAATATCATAATAAACTAGTACCACATTTTCACAACCCATCCAACCTAATTAAAACCAAAGTAGACTGATAATTTTAAAATTATTTCGTTTTCAATTAAAATACTTAAATTTTGAACGTACTGTATAGTGAAATTGGTTGTCAGTCAGAACATCAGTGTGAGTACTGTGAAGATGCCAGTTTTACTTGATCAATTTATATGTCTTCGCTGCTCATTGTAGAAACAATTCTGGGTGGTGAGTGAGCTGGCAACTCAAATTCCACATTATGGTATGAATATGTGTTATCGTGAACACATTGTATGTCGTAATATGCTAAGAGACGGAACACCTGGAGTTCTGCTCGCCGCCCACTCTTTGCCGCAACAGAGCGCGCGCCAGGTTTGTGTCTCTCGTCTGAATGTCTTCGTTTTGGTCCCGCATTGAGATGGCCAGAGCGTGGGCTAATGCCTCGTCTTCCGTCTGAAAGGACAATTGATTTTCATAAATGAAAAAAATCAAAAAGAGATGCTTAATTATTAAATAGCAATTTTACAGTGGCAGCAAGTTTCTTATGTATGACCCAGTTATAATATGCACTCATGCTTAAGGGCATAGTCTTAGCCCAGAGGGGTAGGCAGACATCATTGATTTCTTTTTGGCCAGGCCCTGGCACACCTTTCTCGATTCTTCTACATACATCTATGCTTAGAGGCTCATCGATTATGGGTACTCTAAATACCGTCTCTCTTATATCCTATTAGTTCGGTATAAGTTTGTCTAGGAAGACCCCAAAAAACATTGCCATTCACTTTCACAACATAAATTTCTCTTGTCAATCTCCGTTCATTCATACTTTCAACATTCCAGTTATAACATTATAATTATAAAAAAACTAAATGAATAAATAAAATTAATCATTGTAAACGTAAAATATAAAGATATCAGTTTTGATAAAATAATTAATTGTCCCTGACCACTGGGAGAAATGGACGTAAAATAATAACTCAAGACAAAATGGCTACAGGATCACATTTGTCACATTTAAAAACTATTACTAAGATAAAAAAAAACACTCACCATATTTCCTTGTATTTCTGAGATTGCTGTAACAGGTAAAGCCACCGGCCGAGGTGTGTTTTGGTTTATATTCAAATTATTCGCCTTCATTCTTGCCATTGCAGCATCCCTGAAATTTGTTAAAAAAAATTGGTCCAAGTAAACTTTATATGAAGGTAAGAAAAACTATACTAATAATAGTAAATAAAATAAAACATCCGTAGCTGACTTTAACGACAGCGCCATCTATTGATTAAGTTTCAAAGAGATGCTGCACTCATGCAACAAAAATTAATAATTATTTATATATTTAAAAATAAATAATTACGAAGAATAATGTATAGTTATATTTTGTATGTAAACTTACGCTGCCTGTCTTCTCTTAGCAGCTAATTTTCCTTCGCAGGCATGGTCTACGGTGTGTCTGTGCCTTAAACAGTAGTTAAGGGAGCACTCCCCGCATACCAGAGGAACCATTTCTTTCGTTTTGCATCCTTTATATGAGCATTTGTTTGTAAATACCTGAAAAGGATAAATATTTATTAATTTTAAGTACAAATACAACCTTATCTTTCAAATACAGTAATGAGGAATACTTATGTATATTTTAATATTATTTACATAATCAACTCACAGACAAATGCATAAACAACAAAAAGAGATGCCCATATTGACCATGGAAGGCCCAACAATTTGCTTTTATAAAAAAAACCATCCTAATTAATGTTTATTTATCGCGATATTCATTTATCCAAATAAGATTGCAGCAATTTTTGCACAAATAAAAGTACCGAATAGATACATGAAAGTAGAAGTTTCCATATTCATGGATACAACATTTTTGCTTGTTTAAGCAATTACTAAATTCCTTTACCTTTTTCCGTCTTTCTTTAGCTGGATCTGAAGTGCACTGGTTGTCAATATGAGCTCCAACTGCCACATCGGGCGGCTCTCCCCGTCTGCCGGGAACAGGTGCTCCACAAAGCGGGCAGTCAGGCACCTGAACATCCCTTGTATTCGGTTCGGGACACTCATGTTTAACATATTCAAAGTGTTCAGAGCTGCAAGATTAATGATTATATTAATAATTTCTCACTCTGTGTAAAAATTCTTGGAGAAAGAGGGATTGAAAAGTTGTGCTACAATAGTTTAGGTACACAGAATGGATGTAATAGGAGAAAATAAAATGATGAAGAAAATTGATGGTGCCTGAAACAAAAAGTTGAATTGATTTTTAACATCTGCAACAAGAAGAACTGCAGATGCATTGCTTTAATTGCAATTGTATTGGCGACTACCACTGGAGACAGATCATTCTAGAAGGTGTTTTTATGATGCAGGAAATTACGCAAAAACTGTGTAGAATGCCAACCATCAAGATGGTGTGAATAGGGTTCATTTATGTTGAGATGATGAAATTCAATGGCAGGAATTTTTCAAATAATTCCTCTGTACACTCCCCATGATAAAGAGAATATGTCTTAAGTAGGTAGCCTAATCCCAAAATAGTGGTAGCCTAATCCCCTCATCTTTGAATCACATCAATACTTAACATTAATTGAAATTGACAATTAGCACTACTTTACTATGTTAAAAAAAATAATTCTCTATGTTGTATGGTTAATAACAGAGAGAGAAGTTTGTTAAGATTGTACAAATGGAAATTTGTCCATTGTCTACCCTTCATAGTAAGAGTTTGAGTGCATTAAAAGTAATGATAAGTCAACATCCAAAAGTTTAACAATGGTGCACAAACAATATCCAAAAAATATGTTATCAATTATTACGGATAACATTCTATTTTACACTTCATTTCTATGAATCATTAAAAAATGATTACTCACCAATATATCTCTTTGCAACCACCACATTTCATTGGCAGGAAATCTAAAATACATTTTCTTATGTTACTTAAAGAAATTCTTACGTTAATATTTTTAAAGATAATAATTAAACAAGTAAATGTAACTATAATAATTAAAAAAGTAAAATAGCTGTAGGTCACTTACCCAATTTGTTGCAGGATTTATATGAACAATTCTTCCCAATGTGAGGAAACTCCATTGCTAATTTTCACACCCTTTAATGATTTGCAACTTAAACCAATAATATATCTGACTAACTAACTTTCATATTCTTGCTTACTTATATACTAAATTATAGTGCAAATTTGAAACTAAATCGTCATACACCAAACGTCAATCAGTTTCGTGAAGACAAAAACAGTGTTGCCAAATCTCGTAAATATTTTCCCATAAAGCTCGAGTCAAAAACCCTAACCTAACCTAAACCCCCTAGAAAAATATAAATTGGGCCAAGATTTTTGCCCAAATTTCGATACAAATGGTTTAAATCTTTGAAATTACGTATTAGTCTCATAATAAACCTGCGAACTAGTCAATTTAATGTTTTACCAATATAGGTATAGTTTCAAAATAACTGTATCTATCGGCAACCAATTCATAAGAGAAGTCTAGTCACGTTCGTACAAGCCAGTTCGAAGTCTGTCATTTTAATCAAGCTATTTTGCTTTTGCTGCAACAAACTGTATGTAAACAAATAAATGCGATTGGCTAGATAGCGTTACTCCAGACACTATATTTTATTCCTTCATTTTTCTTTACATGTTTAAGAAATAACATCAAACCAAAAATTATGTCATCCCTAAAGAATCCAATCGCATTTGTTTACCCCCCTAAATTTGGGGGAAAACCCCTAAGTAGGTAGCCCTAGGCAAAAATGAAATGCAAGTTTTTGACATAATTAATGCTGCAATGTCAAATAATACGAATTATTTTATGGAAAATTCTGGAATGTGTAAAATAACCATACTGTTCAATAACTTACTAATATTTCTAATTGTCCTTTATTTTAGTCCCTTTGTTTATTAAATTCAAAGTTGAAAACGTTTTAATTTAAGCAATACATAATATTATAGTAATCTTTTCCATAGGTTATCAGTGGATATTTTGACAAGGCAACATTTGGTTTGTGCAACTTGGAATTTGAGTACCTAATTAGAAAAATGGATACTTTTGACCTAATTAAGTATTTAGAAAAATGGGTATTTTGTATATGGCCATTACTGTTGTAAACCATTTAAACTTATAGACCGTAGCCTGCAACCGAACAGATTCACTTTTAAAAGACCTTAATTTTTGGAAAATCTTACGTAAGTCAAACTCACGTAAGGTCTTCCAAAACATAAATTAGAAAGTAACTTAAACTTAACGATTTAAACTTTCGTGGTTTTTACTTATACAAGGTTTGTAAGAAACGAGATTCTTACCACGATTAGCCTTTTTGACTCGTCAGCCCGTGACCATGGCGCATGCAACTGTGCCGAAACATCGGGAGCTCAAAAAGGCTAATCGTGGTAAGAATCCCGTTTCTACAAACCTTGTACAAATTAGAAAGATTTTTTTTACAATAAACCAAGCTTGAGCGATTACTTATCTCGGGCTATTTAGAATATAGGTTCTTAACGATGTTGAACTTGAACCTAACATTAAAATTGTAGATCAATCGCTCTCTCTCTCTCTCTCTCTCTATCTGTTTACCATCTCCATATTGCATTCATCCTATTCTCTTACAAATTAACCAGAATATAATTTCATAATCGGTCGTTGACAACAAAATAATACCAATTTGACTGGCAACGATGGGGTTTGTGTAAACGCCTTAACGTATTATTTCTCTTTGTTAAAACTTTCTTATTGCTTAATTTATAGTGTCACGCATTTGAATGCCTATGTTTTCTAGGTGATAAAGTCTTATGAAGACTTTGGGCCTTAGTTGTCGCAAAAGAAGTCCATCCAGTTCTAAGACCTTTAGCTAAAAATATGTAAGATTGCAAGCTGAATTATTCAGAACGGCACAATTTAAATAATTATACTAGATTGTTTCATAGCAAGATATGTTGTAAACAAACAAACGTCATTTATCATACTTGATGGTTATTACATTTCTTATACCTTCATCGGAAATGTTGTATTTTTGTGGAAATTGTGACACAAAACGAAGTAAAATTGTGTAATATGGAAAGCTAATGTGTTTAACTCTCGTTATTTATGTTTATGTTCCTTGGTATATAGACTAGACACTTGTTTCTTCTTTTTTTGCATGAAGTAACGATTCTTTTCTCATTAGAGTGTAGTTATTTTCCTTGGGGTTGACCGTTGACATTGCAAAGGAGTTTTATTTATTGTCATGTAATTTATAAATGTCTCCTGATTAGATGTTTACGAAGTGACAATTTATTATTGGCTTAAAGAAACTCCTCGCATATATATATATTTATTATATACAATTA
>JWHW01015291.1:232647-245896 GCA_000931545.1 Papilio glaucus | reverse complement strand
TTAGTATGTCAATAATCTGATCGATATAAGTTCTCCCCTTCTCTCTCCATGTACACTGCCGCTCCCTTTTGTAACGTAAATTTGTTTCGTTACTCTCTCTTCATTCAGCCATTCAACTTACCCGTGCCACCGAATCATACCTTTCTCAATTATAGTTACAACAAACCACACTTCGAAGAGTGATATGTCATTAAATTGTGTATTGTTTTATTAGTCGGGGTTTCAATTTATTTTAAATTTACTATTAGTTGTTGGCCTCTATTTTCCACTCAATTCTTTTCTGATTATTGCGAACACCTAAGGGTAGCGGTAATAGTAAAGTTTAAAAAAAAAGATACAAAATAATTTGACGGTAGTACTGTCAAATGTAAAAGAAAATAATTTATTTTCTCTAATGTATATAGAGGAGAATGTTTGTTATATTTTTTCTATTTTTCTATACTGTCACAATTATCATCAACGTCAACATAATCGTAATCAAAAGAGAAAACAAAACACTATTTTTCTGGAATAATTGAAATACAAAACAGAATCAATTTAGTGTCGGTGAGAGACAATAAACCGCCTACATTTGCCGCACAATTCCATTAAGACTGACTTTCTCATCCTTACTAAATAGGCCATGAGTTTGAATTGCTAGTCTGAGAAAACAATAAAAGGACCATAAAAAGCTTTGCCAAATCTTTACTACGTCTATCCAGCGTTCTATTTGGAACACAATAAGGTAACATTTTCCGTGCATTGGCACTAAAACTGACCCAAAGCATAAGGGAGTACGTTTTCAGTCGACATCCATTGCACGTTCGTAATATTGTTATTTTATTACTAGGTTTTAATTTATATTATAATATCAACACCGATCACTATTTATCAATTTACGTAATAAAATTACAATAAAAACAAATGCGATACAAGACTTTATTCCTCTACCAACATAATATATAACCAGGTACGTTAATAACTTACGAGTTACTTTTGCAGTGGGATTGATACAAAGTCTTTTAGAAAGTACTGTTTTACAGAACTGAGTCGTTTTACATTAAAGCTATTTCATCATTCCGAAAATTCTAAATAAAAAAAAATTGCAAAATAAACATATTACTTTCTGTTTACCTATTTTTATGCCACATGTGCCCCGTGCCCTGTGCCCCGCGGTCTCATCCGCCTTGTAATTTTCCTTAAACGATATGATATTACCTAATTAATACTACCGTAACCTCATCACCATCTCACTGCCCTTTTCCCGTGTATGTCGACACAGTATGGCACAGCACAGTTAAATGAATATAACTTTTTTTTTATTTATAAACCGATTTATTTACAACAAACGCTCCATGTTAACCAAAATAATATACATTAGTGAAAACCGCACCCAAATCGGTTAAGCCGTTTTTGAGATTAGTGGTAACAAACGCACTGACAAACAGACATACAGACAAACAAACAAAAATTCTAATATTCTTTGTTTTGAGTTTTATTGCGTTTATGAAGGCCCCTAATAATAGTTTTACTTAAATATCTTCCATGTACAGACAGCGATCAGTTACATTTTTATTATATGTATAGATTACGTATTGCAGTTTAATACTATAGCAAAACAGTATACTGTTTTGCTATAGTATAATATTATAATATTATGGCATTAATGTTATAAATGTGAAAATTTTAGAAGATGGTTTACCACAAAAGTGCGGAACCGATTATTATGAAACCGTTTTTTAAAACATCGAGTAAAACATAATTGAATATTATAAAAAAAAAATATTGGGCAAACCACAAATTACGATAAATTTCAAATTAATTTAATTTTTATTGCTATCTAAGGCTATTAAGCCTTATTCCACAGCAAGTTGTGACTTTTGTAAACAATTTTTTTTACGTTAAAATTTGTAAATTCCAAAATATTTATTTCGAAAAACAACTTTTTCTAATATTACCTTATAACATTAGCTATCCATATTGCACAATTTCACTTCACTTTATATCAGGATTTCCACCAAACTACCACTTTTCCGATAAATTATAAAAAGTATAATAGCCGCCATGTATGACGTGCAAATGCCGTTTGTTTGTTAACAAGTATATCTTGCAATAAAACAAGTTATAGATCGTTCGCATTTTCCTTAAGATATAACCAATGCGTTAATTATTACACAAATGACATATCAATGCGAATCAATTAACTAAACCGCGTCTAATTTCATATTACATCGATTGCGACAAGCTGGTAAACCCTGATATTAGTTTTCTGTGTAAGCAATTTTTGTAAGTGTCCCCTGTTATTCCCTACGTAATTCCGGGCCAGCCCCGACGCCCGAACGTTGATGCCACGTGTTACTCGTTTATTGAATTCTAATAAAAACGTGTAGGGAGCTTATAAATCGTTATTCGTAGAGTTAACAGCGATATACAATATATACGGCTGGAAACGACAATATTTCTAATGTAATTTATATTTCTATTCCATTGTGCCTTAATTCACAGAGTTATAAACTGTGTCTTTATTTCTACACTGAAACAATTAAAGCAATATAACGGTTGTGACTGTGACGTGATAAATATATCATCATCAATGTTTATGACAGTTAAGATAAAAGATAAAACGGATTTTATTTGCGTTTAAAAAAATATTAGTATATTGTGGAAATAATTTAATGATATTTTTTAACTTAACTTAGTTTACGTTTGTGGTGGGAAGAACATGGTTCACAATAATCGAATGGCAGATTCGATCCCAAGTGTTTATGAATCGTACAATCAAACCTTGGGCTATTTGCTTAATGTCTGATAAGTGTGTTGCCACAGGCCCCATGGTCTCCATCCTTTATTGCTTCTCTACCTTCCAGCCAATAATTGTTTAACACAAGCAAAATTGCACATATATTTGCCATGTGAAAATATTTTTACAAACTATAGAATTATAATCACACGGTATATTTATTCAAATCCCTCACAAAGTACAATCCAATAACAAAGTACTAAAACAAAAAAAAATGCAGAAAGTACTCATAACATGTATTCTAAGAACGTAAAAGAGAAAAATAAAAACAACAAGAACGACGGACACAGTGAGTATTTGAGTTAGAACCGGTAGGTTTAGTCTATTCGAGCGGGGACTGGATAAATTTATTTTATGAACTAATTTTCCAGCGACAACATTCCTTATATGTTGGGGAGACGCCTCGGGCCGTGTAGGCATTTTTTGGACACAAGCCCCCGCTCTGTGTTTAATGAAAACTCCGTACCGCAATATGCCGCGAGGGACCGCTTTCACTGATTGTGAATTTTTTTTTACTTCGCATGAATATTTTTACGTGAGTTTTCGTGGTCTGTCTGAATTTGTCTTAAATATTTTCGAAATTATAATCATATTGTAACATTCATAATATTTTGTTCTCATGTGATAGAATCGATGCCTAGTATGAGAATCACGGGGTTGGATGGGATAAGAAAGTAACCGATAGGCAATGACCGAAAAGAAATCAGTTTTTTCACTTAATTCAAAGGTGACTTCACCAATACAATCTAAACTAGAAAATACTATAGAGTAGGTTATCACCCGGAGCCCTCTGTTGTTATTCTCACAAATACATTCTTACCAAGATATTAACATGAGAGATAGGTAAAAAAGAGAAAGAAGAAGACGATAAATAAAATGGCAAGGTGCGACCAATTACAATTACATGGTAATTCAAAGCATCAAACCGTAAGTACTATAACTATAAACTCTTTGTTCTGCCCGGATGAATTATCGTCGCATTTAAGATAATGCCTTTTTTTATTTTCTTTTTCGTAAACAATTAAGGTTACTTGTAAGGGAAATCTAACAGAAAATAAGTCCGCATATTCAATTCAAATATTAAGTAAAATTTTATGAAAGCCAGACTGCAACTGCTGTAGACAATGGGAATCGTAAAACTTTTTATTTTATCTATATTGCGATAATGTCCACAGAGTGGATCTCTGCCATCGACTTTTGAATTGAAGTTCCTTCTTCGTCACTTACAATGAAATAGTGTACGAATACAGGATATGTCTTTGACGTTTATTCTTTTTAAGCTTAGAAATGTAACCATTATTTAAATATATCTACACAAAAGTAGCTTTGTTGTTGTTGTTTAAATATTTATATTATATACTTAATAAACTGTCATATAGTATACTATTTAGGACGCGTACCCTTCATGCATTCTGCAAATCTTTTCTCGTCACTTACCTATCTATATTCTGATGTAAAATAGTAATCATTGCATTACAACAAATTATTCTAATCTAATAATTACTAATTATTCAATCAAAGTTCATAGACAAATTTCGTAAATTTAATTGAAAATTTTAGTCGAAACGACGAAAATAGTTTATTTTAAAATTATGAAATAAATTGTACCTTTTATTATGTTTTAAATTAATATTCAACAATATTATTACTTATATATTGAGCCCTTAAAACCTACACGTACATATATTTAGAAAATTGCACCTTATTACGTACGTTATTACATATATGCAAAATTTTGTTTGTTGTAAAGTTCTTGCATAAAAGAAGGAGGGTTATCTGAATTATAAGCCCGAGTATTCTGTAGTTATGAATATAATATTGAATATTTGCCAATGGCAGGCGTAAAATAAAGAAAAATATTACAACAATAATGAATAGCGATATAAAACATCCAATATAACAAAGTTTAATGATGCAGAATACATATTTAATATCATTAATACTCAATGGGAGCAGTGATAGTCCCGAAGTGCTTCCGAGATTTGCAAATATTAAAATATTGTAGTATCGCAAAGGAAGCTTAATAGCGCCGCCACAAGGTGAGCGCAGGAATTTGCAATAAGCTCTACCTTTGTCTGCGCAAAGCGTTCCGCCCGTCCTTTATTTCGCAAGTTCCTTGGATTTCATTCACTGTGTACAACACCGGATACAAGAACCGAAACGATCCACTCTTTATTTTAATAAATAAAATGTTAAACGCTTACACATCTAGCCATTACTATGTATACTACATTTGTAGAATTCTGTGTATTCATTTGAATACACAGAAGTGCAAATCATTCACCCCATTCAGTCACTCAAAATATTAATAGCAGTAGTAGATCGTTCAATTTTCTTCCAAAAAAAAAACGTATGTCAGATATCTTTCCAAGCTATCTTTCTTAGATATGCGGTGTCAAAGTTACTGTTGGCGACAACGATAATTTAAAAGCCCGCCAAGTTCGAGTCGGGTTCGCCCACGAAGAGTTCCGTACCATTGTCTATAAAAATCACGTTTGTTGTATACGAGACGCCATAAATATTTATTTTATTCTTTTTTTAGTATTTCTTGTTATAGCAGCAACCGAATTACATCTGTGAAAATTTCAACTGTCCAACTATCACGGTTCATGCGATACGCTCACTGACAGACAAACGCACGGACAGGGTACGGAACTCTAAAAACCGATACAGAATACAACAGAAATTATAATCTGAAGTAATATTAAAAAGATTTGCAAATTTCATGCATGGGCATGCTACAAATTTCATTTAAAAGATTTTGCCTCTACTAAATATATTTACAGAAGTGTTTACGTGCAGCGTTAATGATAAAGGACAAATAGACTCGAAATTTTTCAGCCTTCACCGACACGTAAATTTCCAGTCCGAAGTATCAGAAACGTATCAATCATTAATTTCGAAGTTACAACAGACTCTTAGATGTTTCACTTATATTCAACTTATTTTCAACAATCCCGAACCACTTGGCATACCTTATGTTGCTTTAAATTATCCGTAGGAAAAATTATCATTTTTAATCACATGAATATAAAATACAGGGATGATATTCCACGCATACGATCAAATTAATAGAAACTAAGCAGAGTCTCTCCTTCAAGTTTTTAATTGTTCCATCGTTCTAAAGGTCTCTATTAACAGCGGCGCAATTCATTATCCCCGCACGGCTCGCAGCGATCGTCACGGCTCGTTAGTGATGTAAAAACTTCACTCCTTCAGGATCAATATCGGGAAATGATTTAACTTTGAAGCGGCCATCGTATTACTCTAATCGCTAGATTGAAATTTAAATCCTTGTTCAAATGTTTTGCAAGTCCACTAGAAAATCTAATCTTCATCGTAGCATAAAACATTCAGAACTTTTAATAGCATATATTTGTTTAAAATATGTTGAAACCAAATATGCAGCGCAAATAAGTCAAGAAGAGTTATTATAGATTATACATAATAGATTTTTCAACAACCGTCAAAAGCAAACGTTTTTAAAAGAGTCAACTAATGAAAGTGATAGGTATAATGAATTTGTATTATACATTTGTTTATGAAATCTTAGTGCTTCAGAAGAAGAAGTGGAATGGATAGATAACCTCGTAAAACATATGTCCCAAATACTTACTTAATACTTTTTGTCATTGATTGACGATATTATGCTTTTTTTAATGGCAGAAGATGGCAACAAAAAGCAGGTGACCTGATATTAAGTGACCGCTACCAATAGCAATCTGCAACAAACTAATGAGTTGCAGATGCGTTGCCTACCTATAATGGACAGAGTACGGAATAGACAGCAAAAAGAATACCCTTTTCCTGTCCACCCTCGCCCGTCTAATCCCTTTTTCTCGTAAATAAATGATGTGGTGAATGATGAAAGTCATGCAATCGGGTTTTTGATTTTTTAAATTAACAATTACTCGTTTCCTTCTTCTTCATCGGCTGAACCAGTTGTGAACCAAGCCATATAATATACGTTTACAGTTGTATTAGTGCGTGACTATAATTCCACCTCACATTAAATATCAATGTAAATGAAAGATTACAAATACATTAAGCACTAGTTTAACACAAAAAATGTATAATCTAATTAATGTATATGTTCAGAGAAACTTCCTCCACTTATTTTATTACGATTATTCTCTACATAATATTTTAAAGGAAGTTACAATTTAACTTCAGGGTAAAGACGGCAAATCGACCTTTACAGTATCGTTTTCCGATGAAAATGGAAACTTTGGTCCCATATAACTTAGAAAGTATTTTCAGGGTTTAGAAAAATAATTGGATTGGTACATTGAAGAAAACCAATTACAAAACGCGAGAGAAGCCATTCTCCATTTACTCAACAATGGCAATTACGACAAACTTTATCGTATTAAATTGGTTTAGCCAAATATACCCTTTCTATATTTTGGACACGAACTGCCTCTAACGAAATCCAATACTTTTCCGCATTATTAGGAAAATTGTAACATTTGGTATTCGACATACAAATTATTTTTGACGACCCTTTTATGTTCTCTTTTTGAGAAAATAAATTTATTAACTTATTTACTTTTAGATATTTGATCTGTAGAGCAACAGGAAAGTTATGTGGTACGCTTTTGTGTCATGTTAATTTACAACGTTGTTTTATAATTTCAGATAAACGTTAAGCCCCTGAATTAAAAAATATTTGTTTCATTATGTAACGTTTTTTGAACAAATATCTTGATACTTGATTCCAAGTTACTTCCTTAGCTTCCAGAGCTTTGAATTAGGGAAATTAAGCTCATAATAACAACATTGAAGCGCCAATCATACATAGACCCACCCTAAAGATTGCCATAACGACTGATTCCTTGCCACATCTTGTGGAAAATCACCACCACCATCTTCGCTGCGTCGCCATTATAGAACCTTTTGATGGCGAACCACCAACGATACAAAAACATATTTTAATCGTTTACACTCTCGATGTTACTTTGTTTTCAACCATATCATATCTCACGATCGGAAAAAGCGTTTGTCTTTTTTATAATTTAATTTAAAACAAAAGTTGAAAAGAATAAGCCGGAGTCAGTGTTCCTGGCCGTTGGTGACGTTTATGCCTTGAACGGAAGAGTGTAGCCAGCTACCTTTAGCAAGAGTAGTACAAGAGTAGTCATTAGATCACATACATAGATAGTTTTAAAAGTCGACACGATAGTCGAATTTTAAAACTATGTATTAAATTAATTGTTAATGTAAATTAATTGTGAGCAGTGGTAGACCAGTGGTATAGGCCCCGACTTACGTACTGTGTAGGTCGCGGGTTCGAACCAAGTATTTTGTGTAATTTATTTCATCACCACTGATCCAAAAACGTTGAAGGAAAACATCGTGAGGCATGTCTTAGAACCATTAAATTCGAACACGTGACATCCAACAATCCGCACTGGGCCAGCGTGGTGGATTACGGCCTCTTCCCTCTTTCGCAGAGGAGGCCTGGTGGCCTTCGGAGAAAAGACTGTAAATCAGGCTTTTTTTTCTATATATTATTATATTTAATTTTAGTTTTGTAAGGTCATTCCCAATAAGGGTTGGCGTCAGGTCGTAAAAACTGTAGCCAAAACCATACACACACACTATGTCTACAATCATAATGTGCCGACCCCACATGAGTGGGAAAAATCAATTTAAAAAACATAACTTAATAAACTTTAAGGGTGTTTACAACATAACCTTATTCTCCATTAAAATACTGCTAATCCTATTTTATCCAGTTTTCGAAGAAGATACTCGTTGAGCGATTTGATAATGAGACGAAATCGATAAATCGATCTTCTAACGAACTAAATGCGACGAGAGATACCCAAGCCTATTGCTATATATCCCTGGAGTTAATATAATAAAGCAGAAACATTTGTTTGTTTGTTATGGGTAAACTCTAACTTGTAGAGTCACACCGCCATAATATTTTTTTCGCCGTTACAAAGCTACAAAATCCACAGGTAATATAGGGTATATTTTGTACGTTTGCCGTTTAATTGTAATCAATTTGCGCGGCGCCAGTCACGAACTGTTAGTAATATATAAAATTTTCAGAACAATTTACTATTTGTCCGTGCTAGCCGGTAGGTAAATGTTTCGTACATGATGTTTCCAGACTTTTCCTTCACATCTCTCGAGTGTATAATGACTCCCTAAAATCGCTTTCCGAGCGTTTCAGAAACTTACTTATTAGCTGGAAACTTTTTCCTTGCAACACACACGGTTGGCTTGCCGCTAATGGTTGACTGTTTCTTACGTTTCTTAAGTTTTAGCGGAACGAAAGAAAAAAGTTCATTCGTGTTACTAAAGACCCCGTCCGAACTTTAAATCCTCCTTTTTCATATTCCCAGACGAAGTAATCCCTAAACTTATTAAAGTGTAAGACAATAAGTATGTGGTGCTAGGAACTCATATATTAGGGTGGGAAGGAGTTGGATGGTTAGGGGGGGGGACGCTCCGAACCAATATTAGCTTACCGTCGTACGTGTGAGACGAGCAAGGAATAAGAATTAAGCGTTCCTACAAAGGTGGAGAGATGGAAAACAATAAGTTACTTTTCACGTTAAAGAAAACACTTAAATGCATTTTACTTTAGTTTCATAATGCGATCTACTTTATTTTTATTTCATTGCCGATAAATTTATGGTAGTCGAATTATTAGGTTTTTTTACCTAATTCTAAAAGCTTTTGGTCGTA
This sequence comes from Papilio glaucus, assembly GCA_000931545.1. Lineage (NCBI taxonomy): Eukaryota > Metazoa > Arthropoda > Insecta > Lepidoptera > Papilionidae > Papilio > Papilio glaucus. The sequence continues at coordinate 236,415 of JWHW01015291.1, read as the reverse complement.
TACGTGAAGTATTGAATTAAGTTATTAGTACCCTCACTTTGCTAATTTTGCCATTTAATTATCAAGTTTAATATACCAAATAAACTATCGGAATATAGTATATTGACATTTCGAATTTACACTTCATTTATTCCACATATCTCTTCTCGTCCCTTAGCTGTATTCTATCCGATAATTAGAGAGTGTATCAATAGAACAACTATATTGAAATGCAAAATAAATAAACATTATAATTAAATATTAATCCGAATTCTAAATATTTGAGCGTAGAGTAATTTACCACGAAGACCCAATATTAATCATAATTCAGAATTGTCTAATCAAAGTTCCCGCAATCACAAATGTAAAGTAATGTTGGTTTACTCACTTCGCGAGGAGGGTATAACACATCCTTCTCGATTCTGCACAACTACGAATAACTTTTGTTCCTTATCCAACGTACATAATTTTTTATGTATCGTTGAGAAATCAATTCGCGGCAGAAAAGTTCTTAAAAGCACTCTGATTATTTTTCTTATGTTGTTGATGTTTAACCTACGCTATTCGTTGGTTACTTATAAGATAAATCGCTGGTTCGTTTACTTCCTTCTTCCGTAATAATATAATATTACTATATTTAGGCGTTAGGCAACAAAATAACGACAACATTGAGTGGCGATAACCCGATTCAAATGTTCGTATACTTTGTTCTAAGCAGTTCGTTTTGCGATTTAGTTTTGTATAAATAGTAATATTTCTTGGAAGCAAATACTTTTGAAGTAATATGAGATGGTTATTTTTTTAGTGATAATATTCGATATACGGATCAGAACCCACCTTACGTATCGCCGACAGTACATTAATGATTAAATAATAGAGCAATTTTCTTTAAATATTACACTAAAAAAAATTATTAATAGATAGGTTAAGACGTTAAAGGTGTCAAATATACTATATGCATTGGTACTTGGAGAGGTTGTACTTAACCCTATTACTTCCATTCCATCCATCATGGGGCCTCCTCGATTGACACGAAAGTCAACACTTAACCCGCTATCAAAAGCTGGTAGTACATGGTGACGTTTGTCGCAAATAAATTATTTTTTATCTGTTCGACTTTTTACATTTAAGCGTGATTCTAATGATAAGTTTGGTGAAATCGTAGCTTAAAAGAATACTAGCTAAATGTTATGGCCATGCTGAAAGAATTAATTAATAGAACGTCAAAAATATAAAGATGTGGCCTAAATATGTGTACCAAAATAGATGCCCTATACGTATTTATAAGAGTATTGACATGCTGCTAAAAAGTCGATATGAGTACCAGGATCAGGTATATCTATGTGCTAGGATCGTTGGAAGTGTCCTCGTCTAAAGGCAGAGATTAGTAATACATATTAATCAGTCTTTGTTTTACACCTCACTGGTAAGTTGAGAACTTAGGAGTTTCAATCGACAACTGGGTCTCACCCATATACTTATTTCGTGACACAAATAAAACTTTATCAAAGTGTATAAATTTTATAAAATAATATTAAAATAAAATAAACTTTAGATGTACACAAAGTAAAATTTGTCGTAGAAAGTATATTGCTAATATAAAAATTACGATGTTATAAAAATAAAATGAAAATAAGTTTATTACTGCATGTAAACCCCGTATGAAAGAAGATTTATGGACGTTTTAACCCCTACGTACCCACGCGTCGCAGTTGATGACTCCTGTCAATCTTAAAATTGTCCCTCACAACGAGTTCTCAGAGATGCCTGCTTATAGATTTTTAAGTTTTTAAGCAACAAATACAAATCACAATCACTTTAAATGATCCAATTAAATCTGAGACGAAGTAATGACTATAGATATACATATTCAGTATTCACAAAACAAAGACACGGAACACAATAATTCGAGAGCCTCGGCGGGCTAACTCAACCATTCATTTACAAAGTAAACCCCAAGTCGAACCCTCGAAACTCATTAAAAGTAAATCCGGCTGCATTTTCTAAAGACGTTGAATTAAAGCTTCTCTTAAAGAAATTTTCTTAAAACTGCAAGCGGTAAGCGTAGCTCATTTGCCACCATTGAAGCGGTCTCTATAGTTCAATGCGCTACCTTCCGTTTAAATAAATCTTAAGATTGAATTGTAAGGTACTCAGTGGAATGGAGATTGAACGGACTCTTGTTGCCATTTTCAACGTTACGTGTTGCCTACGAAATTGGTTTCTAGCCCCTCACACTGAGGAAGGGTTATACATTTCTTTCTTCGTTTTCGGCTTTCCGTATTTTATTCGTAATTCATTAGCTCTAAAAATCAATTGCGTGTAATAGGCATAACGCCATAATTCGCTTAGAATCCATATTTTATTTTATTTGTTCTTCTGGTGTTCCGATTGAACAAGATCGATGGAAAAGATATTGAACGATCGCTCTTCCTACTCATTACCTGAATAATTTAAATAAAATGTCATCTGTTCATAATAAACCGAATTAAAAAAAAAACATTTTCATCTTTAAAGAAAATCTTAAGTTTTGCGGTTAATATTTATTATCATGCATCATTAATACCGAGCGAGGCTTCAAAAGTTTGAACTGATTAATCATCGAGAAGTTTTCGAATAATCACCACAATAAAAACAAAATTATCTTCTGGCCGCTTTTTTTAAATTAATTTACACATTGCATCCAACATTGCCAGTTACATAAGACAATAAAAAAAAATATTCAAATCACGCGCTTCATTTTATCCCAAGCTTTAGGAGACAAACAAAGATTTCAATAATTTACCGAAGTGCTAGTGCCTGCAGTAATCCTCTGACAGTAATACAAGCGCGAGGGGGCGCTAGAGAGCTGCCTGTTTATTTAATAACGTTGTACCGTTTCGATAAGAGCGACTATTGTATGAAGCCAGCGAAGACATGGTCGATGTAGTAGAGCAATAATTTCATTTTATACAAAATATAAAATGAAACCAGATTGTGTTAAACACAATCTGGTTTTTCTACGTTTGTTTTATGTTACGTACATTTTTAGTCCATTTTTTTTTATTTTAAGTCTACAAATACTTTCACAATCACTCTTGAATAATTCCTGGGAAGAATACGAAATCTAATGATGTCTTACTATTCAAAATCGCTCAAGTAGTTTATGCTACAGGAGGTCACAATGGAACAGACATACTTACATACAAACGTGCGAAACACTAAACTCCCAGAAGGTCAGTCGGGTAAAAATATCAAACGTCATTTATTATTTTATTTACTTACTTCTTTAAATTTCATTATATATTACCTATATATACCATATACCTATATATTTAAAGCTTAGCTTTTACATACTTTATTAAAATTAGTGTTGGCCTTGTATTCATTGCTAACAGAATATCAAACGAAATTAATTATAACAAAAGTTCAGAAACGATCCTTGGTAGTATATTAAAGAACTTGTGTAATTTCTTCAAATATTTTGAAGGAAAAATTTAATCAGTATACATTCGGTGCCAACTCTATAAGTAATAAAGTCTTTGTCGTCACCCCAATTCTGCGAATGGGAACTGGTTGGCAAACATAGATATTAGTTTTCTGTGAAAGTACTCGTCTTGAGTGTATCCGGTTATATTTCATTTGAGTAAATGTAAAATTACATAAACTTAACTCAAAACTGACTTGATCAAACTTAATAAGAAGCTGCTTGTAGGTACTCTAAAGTTCGTAAAAGCGAATTTTAAGATGAAATACTGTCCTAAATATCTAAACGTCTTGGTGTTCGATGTATTGGAAAATGGCCGTCCT
>JWHW01015291.1:203891-215313 GCA_000931545.1 Papilio glaucus | reverse complement strand
GTGCTAACAAAAGAATTTTTCATGTAGATGAACATGTAGGAATGGTAAGTCGATATGTATGGTTACATTTATTAGCAAATTTAAAATTAATATTATAAATAAATATGCACTCACGCCTGCAACCCAGAGGGGTAGCCAGAGATAATGAATTTCTATTTCAATCCTGGCACACCTCTCTCACTTCCACATTCATACATATACGCATACATGCTTGTTGGTTATCGGTGCTCATTTTTGCAACATAAATTTGTTTCGTTATTCTCCATTCATGCTTTCAACGTGCCTGAACCACAAAAGCATGCCAATTCTAGTTACAACATCCACTTTTAGGCCACACTTTTCCTAATAATGATATTTTTAATGAGATGACAATATGTTTTGTGTAAATGTTTTTGGCTGTGAAAACTCTCGATAAAGATTAATTACTATTATGAGATCCAATAATAACTGTTTTTGTGATTTTACAATTTACTTTATAGATCATAAGAATTGCAGACACAATATTCAAAAATAAGTAAGAAAAGTTTATTACATGATTTAAAAATATGATATACTTAACGTTTTTTGTAAAAAATATTGTTTAAATGAAGATTATCCTTTAATCTTATATCTACCACATTTAAATGTTTTTACGTAGCACAATTAAGATGTCAAGCAAATTACTGCATTATAATATGATTTTTATTATTTCCTTACTCAAAGCCAATTATCCTATTTTCAGGCTGTTGCGGGTTTAATTTCTGATGCAAGACAAATTGTTGAGACTGCACGATCTGAAGCATCCAACTACAGATCACAGTATGGCATTCAAGTACCTCTCAAGTACTTAAATGAGAGAGTCTCAATGTACATGCATGCATACACATTGTACAGTGCTGTCCGTCCTTATGGCTGCTCTGTGGTTATGGGTTCCTGGTCAGAGCATGAAGGTCCTCAGATGTACATGTTAGATCCTAGTGGAGTATCATTTGTAAGTACATCTTAGAATATTATATGTGAAACTTCTTTTGGGACTGTATGAATTGGAATTTATGAAACAAAAAAGTTTGGAATGTTTTATGAAATGAAAAAGTTAACAATTTTTATCTTTACTAGAATGTTACTTTTAAGTTCAGCCTCAATTTATTTCTCTTTCTCTCTTTCTGTTTCTTTCTCTATGATTCTTCTTACATCGAATCAAACAATCTATATTGTCTAATTGATATCATTATCTATTGATAATGTCATATTTCACAGTCCAAACCCTTTACTATTAGGCTATTAGTACTTCTATTTTGTTTTTAATCTTTTAAGGATAAACCAATATTACTGTTAGTGTTGCAAAAGACAACAAATAAGCACACAATAACCAGGTATGGTCTGATCAGACCAAAACGCTGATGGTTGTTACCATGTTTGATCCACCTGATAAATGTTACCTATTGTATTAGTTGAAAGAATAAAGGTCTTTTTCCTTCACTAGACCAGTGATCCCCAAACTATGGGTGCATGTGTTGCGAGCGAATATTGAAGTTCACTCAAAATGTAGAACTCAACTGCCCAAGCCAATGGCTGTTTTGCTGCTGTATTACCATTAAGACATTCTAGTTTTTGGCTACATCTACCCATTGCTCAAAAGGTGGTTCTCAAGATTGAAATTTTTTAGTAGGTGGGTCAGAGCTCAGTTAACTTTAGGTGGTTAACCACTGCACTAGACTATATGGTTCAATATTTGAGCAGAGTAATTTAATTGTGCCAAACACATGCCCTTAATTGCATCATATTAAGACCATACAATGTCTGCCCTTGCCTTAGATTGAAAAATATAAAAAAGAGAAATTCTTGTATCATACCTATTAATAAACTAGAAACTGCTGACCCTTGAAAATTCACAGTTCACAGAGGTCTGCAAAATTGTCTTTATTGAATATTTTAATAAGACTATGTTAACTAATTTCAGTCATACTTTGGATGTGCCGTGGGGAAAGCAAAACAAGCTGCTAAAACTGAAATTGAAAAGCTCAAACTTGCTGACATGACGGTCAAGGAGTTGGTAAAAGAAGCGGCAAGAATGTAAGTTGCCATTTCATATATTTATGGTGCAAGTGAAAGAAAAATTATTCACCTGATTCTATGGAACCATCACTGAGTACTGGTCAGATCAGACATGTTGCAAAGTAGTAAAGTTCATTGCTATGCAGATGACAGCACTGGTGATCCCTGTACTCGGCAGCTCTAATATTTCTCGAGATTGCGTCAATGGGTACTGGAACAAACTTGCGTCTGAGCTTGAGACTCTATTGGGTAATGTGTCAGATTAGAGGTAACAAAATGTTGTCCAATTCAACCCTATTAATCCTATTGTTTAGGGTTAAATTCGTCGTAAATCTCTTGATATTTGAAATTTTGATAACCCTCTCATGGTCGCCTTAATTAGTATCAGTATTCTCGGCGTTGAGATATCGAGCGACGTCCAATTGTCCAATTTCGTGATCATTTGACCTCTGAATCGTTTAAAGGATAATAAGGTGCATGTTCGGTCACGTCCTAAAAGCCTGCAAAACATCTACTATTCTTCTGATCTTGTGGATGTTTATGGGCAGCGGTAATAACTTAATTTTTGGCGACCCGTTGCTAGTTTCCCCCTTCTATAAGTAACCATCCAAAAAAAAAGTCTCAGCCCGTAACCGTAATGGGTAGATACATATGACAGAGTTCCATTTCACACAACACCTCACATCTTTCCAACCTGTCTCCCCACTAAAACAGTATTATATTTCTCACTGTCATTCTTACAGAATTTATTTAGTCCATGATGAATTAAAAGACAAGCAATTTGAATTGGAGCTATCGTGGGTGTCAAAGGACACTAAGGGCCATCACCAAGTGGTGCCTCGCGAAATCGCCACAGAAGCGGAGAACCAGGCTAAGCAAGCCCTGGCCGATATTGAAGACTCAGACGAGGGTGAAATGTGAGACAATCTGATTGTGTTGGTTAATAAAGTTTTGTGATCACTCTTTCATGATTTTCGGTTTGTAACGCAATGAATTATTTTGTTTATCTAACAATTTAAAATATGGTAAAAATAAAACTACTTACATTTTTTATTTTTCTTTATTATACAAAAGTTACAATTATATACATTATTAGGATTAATATAAAAAGAAGCCAAGTTTACAGAGGCTTTACTGTCTACTGTCTTCTGCTGCAATTCTTATCATTTTCATATCCATCCTCTTTGAAGGTGTCCTGTACATTACATTGTAAGGTGCTTGACCAAAATGACCAAACCAGCTGATTTTAGGGGTCGGGGTCTTTTTTTGAAGGTAAAGTAAGAGAAAAAATGGAAATTTGCAACTTTTTCCAAACAATCGACTCAAATTGTCGTAGTGTAATTGTATTTTATAATTATATATAATAATTCATAAATTTACATGTGATAGATAACTCAAGTTTCATGGATATAGATAAATGAGCTGTCTTTCAAAGGTTGGTCTTAATATTAGATAAATTTCGTGATTTTCTGGTTTTCCTTGTGATCTTTCAAAATTGAATATTAAAAGCAATTGTTAAATTTAACGTTAATTAGTTTTGGTCCTTTCCAAAGTTCATTAAGTATTAAGTAATAGCAGTACCTATTAACTTGTCTTACTACGTAAGTCTATTATGAACGAATGTCCAGCATTGGTCGTCTAGGTTGTTCCTGTGTTCATCATTCAGAGAATTTAACATTCAGAAAAGGGAATGTACCCATTCTCCGTACATACAATTTTTAACCCCTTCAGACACCACCTGCAGTAAGGTTTTTACGTAGTAATTTTACAGTGGTGGAGCCGGCAAGAGGATCACCTGATATTAAGTGAGCGCTACCCATAGACATTCGCAACAAGCACATGTGTTGCAGATGCATTGCCTACCTTTAATGGACAGAGGAGGGCAAAGACATGAATATGGATTTCCTCTTCCCCGTTAGTCCCTCCCTGTCCAATTCTCTTCCCGTTCCCATCGTATCCTTAAGAAGAAAGGGTGGGAAGGGGAAGATGACTAAAATTAGGCCACCGGCACCTCACTCATCAGACGAAACGAAGAGTACTTCCACTTCACGCCTGTATTCTTTGAGGTCGTGGTATTTCACCGGCCGAGCCGCCCCATTCGTGCAACAGATGTTGCGGGCTCTAACCACTGTTAAAACTTTACATTATTCTTTATGATTTAAAGAAGTACTAAACCCTGGGTGTCATATATAAAAAAGCGCGAGGTTTCGATAGAAGATATTGACTACGTGAAAAACCTAAACCCACCCTGGGGTTTCACTTTTTTTGGGGTCAATATCACTGTGATCCAGTGTGGTAATTTGAAGACCTCCCTCCTCCCCCTGAACGTATCACGTAGTATGAATACGTTCCCTAAGTTTGAGAACAGTTACATCATAATGACATCTATCGGCTATTACAAGAACTGCTACCAATTATCAAAAATTTATTGTATAGATTGTCAATGCTTAGTGAAAAAAATTGTCAGAAGACTGGTAATGCGAATTTTCTAATTAAAATTGTAATTAATTACAAATTTTACCGATTGTAATGACGTCTTAATTGCTACACACAACACTAAAAGATAACCGCCATCTATCGAAGGTTACAAGAACTAAGTGAAGATTTGTATTATGTAGATTTTTTTACGTAAACATTTTGTAATGGCGCGCCTTGGCGGTAAAACCGAGCAGTATGACGTAGCGCCAAACGGCAAGACACTGCAGTGCTGCTCTCGACTCCTTTCGTGTGCGCGTATTTATACTAATTTATAAATATGCATATTCTGTGATTATTACTTGTATTTAAAATGATAAGTAATATATGTACGCATTTTTTAATACTTGTATTTTTATATTATTGTCTTTATTATAAACAGTGTACATTGACGTCTCTGTAATACCTTTCAAATTTAAAAATGATGACTGTGCTTTGAATAATTTAACTGTGACAGCGGTGTCACCCGAGGGGCCGTAAATTTAAATGAAATCAGATTACCCATTCGTCGCATGGCTCGCACTTTCTCGCTTAGCTTTCTTTTCCCTTTTAGTCGGCACCCAAGGATCTTAGCGTGATATTAAATAGTCTATGACCTGCCTTAAGAATTAACTATTTAATTTCTTTTGTAAATTTATAATAACTCATTTTTTTGTATTTTGTATATGGTACGTAAAGTGGGAAGGGATGTTGGTGAAAAATAAAACGGCCACCTCATTAGGTATTATTTTGTATTGTCAATTTACGTGTAGTATTTCACAATATTTGCAAACGTCCTAAGCATAATATACAAACTGTTTTACCAATTACTACAATGACTCGCATATTTATAAAATGTACAATATAATCTCATTCGTTTGGACTTATTTAAATATATACAAAATATTAGATTTGATAAATGTGTATACAATATCTTTAATTAGATTAGAGTGATTGATATAAATACATAAAAAATAATAATCGCTACTGTATTTACAACTTGATTACTTAAATTAATTAGGCCTTATGTATTTTCCTTAGTCCTGCTGGCCGGTTACTCTTGGATATAACTGAAAAAGAAAATCCGTATTACATACTGGCAATTTGAAAACAAATAATTTAGTACAGAACATGTATCGAAGTTTTGTGGAAATCTTATCTACGTCTTAACTCCAAAAACGATCCAGTCGTCAGTCCTTTTAAGGCCATGACATTTTGACTGTTTACACACCAAATAAGGTAAGCTATGTTCTGTGCAGCGTGCAAAGCAACTAAAATGGGGGCAAATGTGTCACAGCAATTACGAGTGATGCGTTAAGTTTTGTGCGGACTCGGACGAAACTGCACTCCAGAGTAGCGTTCATAAGACATATCCCAAAGCCCATCCTAGTTACACTCAGTATGAATATGAAATGATGAGGTTACAGGGACATAAATAACTACAAATTCTCTATAATCATCCCCCTGTCTCCTACACATACACACGGGCTCACGCACTAAGCACCTATAAACATAGCTATTGCACTCCCATTGACACATCTTGTGGCCTTACTTCCCTTCGCATACGTACACACAAACATACATGCATATCACTTTCGACCTCTCGTGTATGCTCGCAGTACAGTCGTGCGCAAAAGGCACATACATCTAAGATATGCATGCATGCCCCTAATAGTAGCGTATACAGAACACACGCACTAGACGCACTTATGTGATGAGTCGCATGCACTCACCCCGAGCAGGTTGCGCGGCACGTAGCCCTCGCGGCCGGCTTCGTCGCGGCACCACCACCACTCGCGCTCGCTGTCGTCGCCCTTGCGCAGCACGTGCAGACGCGCGCCTGACTCGAACGTTAGCTCGTCGCCGCGCGCCGCGCTGTACGAAAACACCGCGTACACGAGGCCGTTGTTCATTATGCCTAGCTTCTCTTGGACGCCTGTAACATTTTTTAGCTATTAACAATCTTTTTAACACGCTTATATTAGTGTCACTGGTATACATATATGTAACCTAAAACTTGATTTTCCCCCAGTTCCAAATGTTAGATTAAAACGAAACGTCAGCAAGGACAGTACATTTTTCATAACGTAATTCTGGCCACGATCATTATCGTCATCATTAATTTTGAAGATCAATAAAATACAAAATCTACAATGGACCACGCCACCTAGTTATAAATATATTGGTTATACCTCTATATGTCTCAATACTATTTAATCCGAGAGATTCCTGATTAATTTCTATAGTTAAAAAAACTGAATATAGGGAATGTAGTACTTTCTGTTATAGATAAATAATGCAGTCTTTTGTGGCCACGCTATTATTCCTTTCATACACCCGCAATGTAACTTGCAATGAGTACTTACTGTATAGATATTCCGAACATCCGTCGAAACCCTCCTCGTCCTCTTCACATTTCTCGGCCGCTGTTTCATGATCTGACAGGGTCGTTGCAAATATGCAAGCGCCTGAAATAAAACAACTTTAGTCGTTTACTATTGTTTATTTCTTCTTAAAGATATAAAGATAATATTTTCTTTATTTTCAGAGAACGTAGGAAAATAGGATACAAAATTTTTACCAATATAATATTTTATTCTGATTTTGGCGATACGCTCACTCAGTACCAATTTTTTGATAGTACTAATGTAAAAAGGCTGATAGGCGAACCGAACATCATGGGAGAACCCAAAGTCCAGAGTCAACGCTACCTACGCGAGCTCCAAGCAATAGCATGTAAAGAAGCGGTGCGAGACAGGCGGCATTGGCGCCGTCTTGCGTCAGAGGCCAAGACTTAGTATCACAGAATATTCGTTAGTTGTCGACTACAATGCGCTACTCCTTATATCGCCTTATCAAGAGATATGCGTCAGGATCGTCATAAGGAAATCCGTCATCTTTGCCTATCCGTCTGTTATGGGCATGAGAGTTTTATTTATTTATTAACTTTTAGTTGTCTACTACTTAATAAGGAAAAGTCGTATAGTTATACCACGTTTTTTTCTTTATGGGATAAGGTGGCAAACGAGAGAGCGGATCACCTGATGTTAAGTGAACGCTACCCATAGACGTCCGCAACAAGCAAATGTGTTTCAGATGCGTTGCCAACCTTTATTGGACAGAGGAACACATAAACAGGAATAGGATATATTTCCTTTTCCCCGTTCACCCCTCCCCGTCCAATCCAATCAAGGGGAAGAGGACTGAAATTAGGCCTCCGGCACCTCACTCATCAGACGAAACGCAGAATGCTTCTACTTCACGCCTATTTTCTGTGAGGTCGAAATATATCACGTATGAACTACGACTCTTTGTGTATACGTACCATTATCGACGAGGAAGCGCACCATGGGCAGGTTGTTGCAGGAGGCGGCGCAGTGCAGCGGCGTCCAGCCGTCAGAGTCCTGCGCGTTCACATCGCACCCCAGCTCCACGAGAAATCTGGAACAAACACAAGTGGCGTTTAGAGATCACTTAGGTACATGATAAGCAAAATAGTATGTAGTAACATAGGCCGGCAAACTCCTCGGCATCCTGCCCGTACTGTATATGTTCGATTGTTGAATGCATCATGTAATTTATAACAAAAGGTATCCGTAGAACGTTGGTATATAAAAAAATGTTTTTATTAAAAAAAAATACAAAGCATTATTATTCACGAAAAAGCGGACGAAGTCGAACGCGACAGCTTGTATGTTATATTAATCATGACTCGTGACCTAGCAGTAAAAAAATATATATTATCTTTACTTCATGCCATGTTAAAATCAGATTGTTAATCATAATGTGTAAACATCGTGCTGCAATAACTATTTTGTTTAAACAAAATTCAATTCCAATAAATGCAGAATAAAAATCGACAGGAACGACTAGGTGACCGACTAGTATTATTACTAGTAATGGTACATACTCGTACGCGCGCAGTACTTTGCATTAAAATACAAAAACTAATCGTTTACAACAAGTGTTATAATTACAATCTGTAATAATGAAGGCTAAAAGGATTAATAAAAGTAACTTAAAATTGATTTTGTGTTGTGACCACTTATGCAATAATCTACTCACTTGACTATTTCGAAATGGCCCGCACAGATGGCATTGTGGAGAGCAGTGATACCTTCGTCGTTGGCAGCGCTTGCATTTTGCACCTGAAAATATTACCATTATATTTTACATATTTTATAGAAGAAGTTGCCTTTCTTCTACTTGCAAGCGGTTCACTCGATATCAAGTGACCGTTACCCATAGGCATCTGCAACAAGCTGATAAGTTGCAGATGCGTTGCCTAGTTATCCCCTCCCCAGTCGAAAACCTTAAAATGAAAAGTTTATTTAGTTAAAATTAGTTACTCGTATAAATAGGGCTCCCAAGAAATACACCGCAAGCAATAAAAATATTTTACACTTAAAAAACATCATAGACGAAATGATTTCACAATCTCCCAAAGTTGTTTTAAATTTATGAATCATTTATTTGTGTTGTAAGAAATATAAATACTTCTTTGTATTTTTTTCTCAAATTCTAATAATAAAATTCGGGCAACATAAAAAATATAATAAAATAACAGGATTGGGAAGCCGCAAAACTGCGCTGCTAGTCTTGGGGCAGCATCGGCTGAGCCTTTTTCTAATTGCTTTACAAGTTTTATTTTATTTTTCGTAAATTTATCTGTTTTGCTTTAAGAAGTAAAATAATTCAATTCAATTCGATTGTTTGTTATTTAAAATTTAAATAATTTACCTGAGTCGCAGTTTTCTTGACCAATTCTAATTCACCTTCCAAACTTGCGTCCAAGAGGAGAGCGAGCGGGTCGAAGCTGACCCGCCTCGTGAGCGGCGCCTTGCCGCCTTGCTTTAGGTTACCTTTCTTTGACCGCCTCAGAACATTCTCAGCTCTCTGAGAATCCTGACCGTTCAAATCCACTGAACTTATTTGTTCTGCGATATCCGACACACCATTATCTTTGCTATCCTCTTGTCTTTCATTCGAACTCAATGATATGTTATTATTGAGAGCTCTATCGACTTCGTCTTTCTTTGTTTTATCTTTAAGGCCGTTTTGCATTTCATTGGTGTCCAATGTTAAATGATCCATTTCGGGGAACAAGAATGCCGGTGGCATTTCTATGCGTCGGTTTATACTGACGCTGATGCCATTCTTGGCGTTATTCAGGTTTCTTAGTTTAGGCTGTTCGCTTAGCGGAGGTTTTCTGATGGTGAGAGGACGCGCTTTTATGATCATTTCGTTGCTGCTGCTACCGTTGCTGAATTCCTTTTGGTTTTGGGCAGGCTCGCTGTCGGTTGAAGATTCCAGTCCGTGCGATTGAATGTTAGTATTCTCCGTTATTTGATCATTGTTTGCGGATTGCCTTGGAGGAGTCTGAAATTCACAAAAGAAAGAGTCGTTTAAAAGTCACTTAAAATATTTTATTAAATTAAGTTTAGTCAAAAGCTGTCCATCATAATGGTTCAGATTGGAACAAAGTTTACTTGATGATAAATTAACTTTGAATCCATATACCTTATCCTCAATGTGGAGAGATTTTTTGGACACCTAAAGAAGATAAATATATGCTATACACTTATTACGTTACGAGGTTCTTGGTAATTTAAAATTATCTTTTGTCGATGGAGCAATGATATCAAATATTCTTCATATTTAAACTTTTCATACATCTTTAGCTATTGACTAATCACCCACCATGTTGACGTACAACTTTAAAATGTCAACTATAAAGTGTAATTGTTTTTAAGAATGGAAATAGAAAATTGTTTTGGATAATCAATACATACCTTGATTGTAGGTTTAGGAGGTAGTGCGGGTTTGGGAGATTTGTCGGTGCCGCTAACGTCTGGGGTGGCGAGCGGCGTGCTCGCGCTCTGCGGCGGGGACAACAAGAGGCTTTGCGATGACGCGCTCTGTCCGCTGAGGTTCGCCCCCGAGCTACTCGAGAGCCCTGACGCCGTGTTCCTAACGATCTGGGGTTGGGAAGTCACCATGTTACTAGCTACGTGATTCGGTACAGTAATGCTTTGGGTCTGAACGGTTTGCGGCTGAACGGGTTGGATCTTTGTCGAGGATGTCTGGTAAATGGGTGATGGCTTCCCGCTCGAGACCTGAACCGATGTGGGTGCTACGCTTGAAACGGGTTTCTGAAAATGATGGCGTTATGTACAGGCGACGTGATTATGATAAGACAAAATGATACGAGCAATGTAAATGATTTTAATGAATGACGAAAGTGAATTTGTACAAGATCTTACCCCGAATCCTATAGAACTACTGGCCACAGTTGATATTGGAGAGCTGCCTTTCACACCCTGCTGACTCTTCCCCGCATTCGTCTTCGAACCTTCACTGCCTTGACTATTTTGACTTAACCTAGAATTTTGTGGATATGCATGATTTTCCTTCCCTTCCTGGTTACACCTGCTAGAAGAGTCAGATTTTTGCAATTGATATGTATGTTCTTGTTGATATGTCGCTTCCGTTTGACTTAGGGGCGTAGCCAAACTTTTGTTGACGACCGATAAAGGCGTCGAATGTACCGTCATATGATTAATATTTGCGGCGTTTTGATTTTTAATGTCTTGCACATCGACCGCTTTGCCGTTCACATCTGGTTGTTTAACTTTCCCGTTACCTTGTGGAAATTTAGTGTTGTAGGGTAACGTTTGATATTTAGGATCTGATTTGCTCGCAGCAAATTCTGGAGGAAATTCTTGTTCGTTGATTTTTATTTCCTTGCCTGTTTGGTTGCTATTTGAACTACTGGTACTATTTGGACTGTACTGTGGTTGTTTTGAATATTCGGGATATTTTAAAAGGAGGTCGTACATCGGTTTTTGATCGTAACTGGTGATGCCTAGTTGGACGAAGTTGTTGGCATCGTGTTTGTCATGGATTTGTCCTTGTGGCGGGTACTGATTATCCT
>JWHW01015291.1:160148-183841 GCA_000931545.1 Papilio glaucus | reverse complement strand
CCGGTTAAGATGACTATGTTGGATGTTATTTCATTTAGTATATCGTGTAAGGACTCAATATATATCCTCGGGTTTTGAAAACTTGGTGGCCTGTTCAACAAATGAAACGACTTGAAACAACAAGGCGTTTAAAACATTGTGGAATACGAAGTTTCCTATTGTTGCTTTGGAACACAATTAGTGGGCGTGAATGAATACTAAATTTGGCATCTATAATTGTTTAATTTATTCTTAAACAAAATATTACAAAGTTCATAATTTGAGGATTATAATGAGCTGCGTGGACTTAGTGTTTGTATAAAACTAAAACAATAGACTATGAATAAAATAGTCTTAGAATGTGAATAACTATCGTTCTACGCCTTCGCACTTCATTTGCACTTTAATACTCGAGGCAGGTCTCTCAATGCCTTTTTAGAATAAAGAGTAGATAAAAAATCATCTTTGTTCCATTTACATCTTAACTTGCTAAATATTTTACGATTAATCAACTAAAACAAACAAAACAAAAACGTGCACAAGTGAAATGTGTTCGTTGTAACAGAGATACAATCCAACGAGTCAATCTCAACATAGACAAAGTGCAGCCTAAAAATTCTACGAAGTACGGCACCTAATGGAAATGTCGACTCAGAAACGTTGAGATTTTCTATTCGACACGGTAGAGAATGGCGTCTAAATGGAAACCTCGTCAACTAGCGGCCGAATGTATTGTCTCGTCCGTAATCTCGGAGCTACGTCCACAAAAGAAAGACAGCCGTACGTACGTACGTGACGTTGAAATTTTTCGAAACCGTTTCATTATTCCTGTTACATTTTGCATACAATCCATGATTTAGATTGGTTTCTCACGGATAGTTTATCGAGTGTTTCATTGGTATTTTAATAATAAAGACATGGGATAAGCTGTAAGTGAACTTAAAATCTACTAGGTACAGTGGTATTCGAAAAACAAATATAATTATCGGCCTTTCCAATGTTTCCACAATATGCCGCCCTCCGCTATCCGCATCCGTTTTGGCATCTTCATCTGGATGGCGGGCGATATAGCTACGAATTAAGGGGAAGTTCAGGGACATGGCTACGTTTATTTCAATAAGTATAAAAAAAGGCAAGGCTAGGAATAAGAGTTAGAATGACCATGTCGATTACTCCGCCCGTTATTTTCACGTACAATTTGTTATAAAATGAATAGAAGAATTTGCTACATTAATATCCGTATGAACCCTGCTATTTAAAACACAAAATATATGTGTAGTATTCAAGAATAAAAGTAATTAATAAACAACATACATATACAGTGATGTTGCATATTAAAGATTTCATGCGCTCTCATAACAGTTCTCTTAAGAGCTCATATCAGTTGTATGGAAAACTCTTGACATTTTTAAATGCAAATCTTCGATTATCCCAACTCCAGCTTGACGGGATAGACGACGTAGAGAATCCTTTCTTTAACATAGATTTATTACGAAGTGCTTGCAACTTGAAACACCATTAATTTCGGCACATTATTAATTAAATTATGAATTAGGTCTGTTATTTTTTTATTTAAGTTCTCACGCGGTTTAGGCGTGGAGATTTTACTATATTAATTAATTTTAATTTATAATGCATTAATATACATTACATATTTAAATTAATTAATAGACCAGATAATACCCTAATGGGTACGCCAGGAGTTTCCGGTATCCGTACATATAAAAACAAGTCTGAAATTTGTAAATTAAATAAATATCTTCGTGACTACTACAGAGGTAGCGAGGTAACTAAGCAACGTTCTGTAACAACTACCACGGAAGGAAGGCCTCGGTCTCGACAGTGTCTACCAACCGTCTTAACGTGAGACTCTTCAATTGTGAGATTCTAGGCTGCCCGAGAGGGCCGAGCCTTGGCTCTATCGGTACCTATTATCGGATTACAAGAATCTCTAGAGCTAACATTACTACCACGCGTTTACGCTGGGATAAGTAAGTGGCGGAAGAAACTCCGGCAACGCTTCTCTCATTAATAGTTGAGAAAACCTTGCCAGCTATGTGGCCGTATCGAAAGTAAGATGGTCGTCCTCGCCGGCGAGAACGGTGTGTGCTTTGGCTGCGAAGTTGTTTTATCCTAGCCTGAGCGATGGTTATTGCATCGTCTCGATAGTCGAGTACGTGCCTAGGGCGTCTATAGTCGTGGCGCAACGTACTGAGCGCGATTGGTTTGTAGGTGGCGGCACCTACAACTAATGAATTAGGGTGACCGGCGGCGAAATCAAAGTAGCGGCGCGACGCCAACTTCAGGTGTTGTTGGGCTATGGTAAGCAGCTCTAAGTCCACGTGTAAGTCAACAATTAACTTGTTAATTGTCAAATTAATGGCCTGTGGGGATAAATGGTTTTGTTTTTGATTAAAGCCTGAATTATTGGGCTATTGATATTTTAATATTTATTCAATGAGACCATTCATATCGTTTCACCTTAAACGTTCATCTTAAGCATTCAAAACGTGTAAGAAGTTTGGCGATAAATTAGTACCCGAAACAAATGAACCAAGTTTTAACAAAGAGGTATTTGAAAACGGCTGAAGTTAATAAATTCAGTGTTGGCATCCTAATGATAAAAAGTGTTCAGAGCTCGTTTGTTTCCTCCAAGATACGTTAACCGCCTTATATGCTATTTAATTAGTTTTAGATTAGTTTTTTCTTCAACTTAGTAATACATATATTAGCAGATACGTACATATGTATAATATATATTTCTAAGCATAGTACAAAGCAAATACATAAATGTACTACGATTGGATGGGGAGGGGTTAACGGGCAAAAGGAAATATCCTTATTTCTGTTAATGCCCTCCTCTGTCCATTAAAGGTAGGCAACGCATCTGCAACACATTTGCTTGTTGCGGATGTCTATGGGTAGCGTTCACTTAACATCGGGTGATCCGCTCGCTCGTTTGCCACATTATCACATAAAAAAAAAACATAAATGTGCAATTTTTGTTAGAATAATTATATTATGTCTATGTATTATTATTTCAATGTGATAAGTTCAAAACCTTTGATTCGGGTCAATTCTGACTTATTATGTAACATTTTAAAAGCAAAAAACGTGTGTAAAATGGTATTTTTATACCGTAGCACAAAATGAACGTTTTTGAATATAGAGAAATATAAATATTTTAATGGAATAAAATTCCATTTCCGGGTCCGTTCATTGTATATCAATGATTTTTATCAATCTAAAATTTTTAAAATTAAAAAGCAAGCTTCCTTTCCGTTAAAAAATCTTAAATAAAAAATTAGTTGACTGAAAGATGTCATGCTTAATTGAACGCCGCGAGGACTGTTATCGCGTCCATTTTTAATTAAGTTTCTTATTTCTCAGCAGCAGGCCCCGGGTTCGTAAATAAGGTGACATAATGTCGATCCCAATTGGTCACCTCCAGCCTTGGAGAGCTACACAGCTCCCTCCCAGGTGTACTTTATTGCGCACGTAGTAAATTACATTTGGCATTTTTTGAATTATTATCCTGAACTAATCTAAATCTGTTCCTTTTTTATAAATGTTAAACATTTGAATTTAAATTATTTTTAATAATAATAGTAACGTAAACGGGATCCGCTTGAGGTCACTTGGTAAATAATTGTATTGTTTTACCAAACTTACCATATCCACTGGAAGAAATTAAGACTAGTTAAATACTGCCAACTATTGTAGGGGTTTTAGGGAATATTTTTCTTTTTAACCAAATCCCGTCTACTCAACAACTATAAATTAAAACTTTCATATGTTAAAAGTACAAAAAGGTTGGCGGTGCAATCCAAAATTTAAATCAGCTATCCAACGTTACGGAATAGCCCTTAAATAAATAATGACACAAACCCTATTTATCAGTCGACACCCGGAAATTGGGGTGTATTTTTTATCCTTTGATATATTTTTAAGTTGGTCGTTTAATAACCTTTATTATATTTTGAATAAACAAACGGCTGTACTTTACTAAAAAAATCTTAAAGTATATAATAATACTGCTTATTGTACACAGTTACGTATTATTTGTTGGAATTATGTTAAAGTAAATTATTAAACATTCAAGTTAAATTATAAGTTAATAACTAAAACATTTTTTTATTTGTTTGGGGGTATGTGAAAATTATGAACTTACGATTTTATTATTCTGAAACATTATTTAAAATTGTAGAAAATGTACATAAATTTAAATGGAAGAATTGATGATTTCTTTCATTGTTGACGTTTGATTCTCTTATTGCCATCGCTTTTGTAAAAAAGAGAAAATATAATTCTATTCTTCGTTTTATTTAAGAAGGATGGGAAAAAGATTATTTAATTAGAAATAAAGAAGGAAAATATAGCAGTCTGAAACAAGTTGTTAACAATTAAGAAGAAACTTGTTAACAAAAGTGATAAACAGAATTGTCATGCAATAAATAGCTTCTTTACGACGCTACTTCGATCTGTATTCAATTTTCGTACATACCAAGTAACCTGCCTAAGTATTTTAAATACTGACGGTAGCCTACCAACAAAAGTATAAGTTTATTAAAAAAAAACACAGGCAGTCATAAGGACTGCGGGCAGAAGTGAAAACTCAAAACTTATATGTTTTGAGTTTTGAAGGAGGCACGACAATACTTCAAAAATAAATAATCAATTCATAACTGAATAAAGAGAAAATAAATGAAAAAAGTTCGTCGAAACTGTCCCAAATTCAAATAAGCGTGTTGCTGACGCTGTTCACGCGAGCCTATAAGATTTTCCCCCACCAAATATCGTCTAACGCGGCTATAAATACTGACTGCATGAATATCACCTTCATCACACCATCATAATAGACACTCCAAGGAAGAATACCAATCTAATGACATCTCACCCTTCAAAATCGGTCAAGCCGTTTAGGCTACAGGAGGTCACAATCACAATGAAACGGGTATATTATGTGATGAGTGATGATAATCACTTGGTCAACCGTGTTTTTTGATTTTTTTAATTACCTATTACTTGTTTCATATTTTTTCATTCAGTTCCAACGGTAAGTGAACAAAAAATGCCTTTAGTACAAATAGCGTGTTGATAGGGCGAATAAAACTTTTTTAAAAGTTATGCTCGAGTAGTAATATATGCAGCAGTTGCAATAATCATAGTAAATGATAGCTACTAAATGTTCTATCGTTCCCACAATGTCGAAGACGGTCGCAAGTGAAGCATGACCTTTGTTCAACAAATTAGTAAAAAAAAATTAATTTCAGTTTGAAAGGAAGTGTTGCTTAAAGGGCTTGGGGAGAAATCGAGAAAGCATTCCTTTCTCGATTGGTTATAATATATATAAGTGGCAAGGCAAAAGTGAATAGAGTTTTGTTGCTAGCAATGCTGGGAAGGGACCTTACATCGTCCAAGTTGGTTTTATACTAAAACGATGTAAAGAGTATCCGAAACGGATGTTTTGTTCAAATGTATGAACATGGAAAGAACAATAGAGGTCAATCGATAGAGCGATAGCCTAGCCTTTTGGGTTACGAGCTTGATGCTTATTTTTTTACTTACTTATATGAGTCTACGTGTGCGTGCCGTAGGATAAACGTAGATGTACCATAGTATTTGAGCTTGTTGCAGACCTCAATACCTAATCCGACGCGGCCCGCAGCGCGCCTGCGTTAATTATCCGATTAACGTCGACAAGTTTCCGAGCAAACGCTATCCGTTTGCGTTGGATTTTGGGAACTTAAGTCATTATAAACAATATGTTTTCTCAGAACTGAAAACAATGTTAGCGACTGTGCTCATGACGGCTTTCAAATAAACAGCTCGAACTTTAGTCTAGTTTACTAGAATCGGAAGGTCTCTTGTTTTACTAGGAACCTATTTTGGTAAACGTTTGATAGAATATTTCTAGGTTCTAGATAACAACGTCCAAGTTTTTTACAAACGGCCGTGTAACTCATTTTAATAGATAAGTACAATTCAACGTTTTGATTGACGAGTTTTCTCCTGTATTGAAAAAAAAAACATAATTTCTTCCTCATTACTTTCATCTTACAATAAAATTTTAGAACTAATTTTCTGTAATAGCTTTTGCATTTTATTTTATATTCAGTAGTTGTACTGCAATTACTTGACTTGTCAGTCTTTTGATTAAGTACTAAAAAATCTTGCATTTTTGATGTGGAAACCTACCGTGGAGACTTCTACAGTATAATAAAAATACGTGCATTCGTTTTGTATATCTGTTTCTTTTGTTGTTTGTGTTCGTATGTCCATAATATAGGAAGGCAAATAGTGTTGCATATAACATTCCAAATCAAACCATACAAAGAAGTATTAAGAATACTCACTGAGAGCGATATTTGCTTGTTTGTTCCGGTCCAGCTGACCTCTGAGGGCGCGCAGCCTCCGCAACTTCTGCTCCTGTGCTTCGACACGCTCCCGCAGCCTGCGCAGTCTTTCGCCTTCCACCGCAACCTTTTAAACAAATAAATATTCGTTAATTTGAAGGCGTCTTTGAGTGTTTTAGGTAAAAGCGCATTACATTGAAGAAAAAAGGTTGCTTTAAAATTTATTCCGTTATATTATATTATACTATTCATTTCAATTTAATTAAATTTTCAAAAATATTTTTATCATAGACATACATAATATTTTTACTAGCACTTCACAACAGTATTTTTATGTATTATTATACTGTGATTGTTTTACTATATGTACGCTATTAGAAAATAGGAACAATAATGTTTGAAGTGCTGTGGTATTAGAAAAGAGAAATTGTCTAGCTACCATTTTTTAACGACAGCCGACAAGGCGAAGGTGCGCGCTTTGTAGTAGGAGCTTTCATGGTTCGTTTATAGAATACCCGTGTCAAAGCGCTGACGCTAATAAGCGGGGAGCAAATTGTGCATACTGAATATCCCATTGCTTTGTACATTTCTGAAACTTCCTACGTTTTACTTTTCAAACGTCAAACCGTGGCAGTTCAAGTGAGGAGATGAAAGATTTCGAAGAGAAATTTAAAAAAACGAACGATTAGGATGAATTAATGGTGATACGGAAGACAACAATGGCAAGCCATTCTGTCGTTGTCTGTCGAGTTGGCTGCTGGATTATTATTATTATTTTATTACACTGTGTAATTTAAAAACTGTTTGCTGCTACTCCCACACAAGATGTTTTTACGACAACAAAAATCCGATGCAATTTTTGCCTATGAAGTGGAAACTTCTTTTTTAATTAATGCAAGTTTTTAAGCAAAAGTTCCTATAGCCTAATGGTTAATGCCCTAATGGGTACGGACTGCGAAACATGGTCGTAGGTTCGAATCCGCCATTAGACCGCCGCCATAGATCCGCCACGACTATTGTCGTTTGGTCGAATGGTTTAAAAGAAATATTAGTAAATTGCTTCGATATTTTATATCCCGAGTAGGGTTGGCGTCAGGCAGGCGGCCGGCCGTAAAAAAAACTATAGCCAAAACCTATTACAGTATGGACTACGGTCGTACTGTGCCGACATAAGAAAAAAAAGTGGGAAAAGGGCAGGGAGAAGAAGCAAGTTTTTAACCACGTTAAATATTAAATGAACGAGAAACCCTTTCAGGCCGTCGTAATTTTCATTTCAATTTGTACTAAAATCAAGGAGGGCAATTTGTATTTATTTTATAGGCTTATTTACTGCGTGAGAAGAGTTTATTTCTTTTAGTAGGGCGATAAATATCGCATTAGGCTAACGCAAGTCCGGGCCTCGGCTAGGAGATTTATTAACACCGGGTAGGAAAATTAAATTTTTCAGCCTTATCGCTTCGAAATTTCTCCAAAGAATTCCGGGACAATTTTGATGACAAAGTTGTTTGCAGTATTTGGAAACGGAATTACAAGTAAAAGTGTATTATAAACAAATTTCGGATTTTAGCAATTTGCCCAGCATTTTTGATTCTGTTAATTAGATAAAATAAATAATCAACAAAAACAAACCCTTGTATCTTAACAATAAAATATACAAAAAAAAATAAAAGTTCATCGAAACCAAATTCAAACAAGCATTATGCTGTCGCATGTTGTTCACGGGAACCTATAACATTTTCTCTAAAGAAGGCTCAAGAAATTTTTACTTGAAAAACTAAAAATAATATATTAGTAATTTTAGTTCTAATAACCAACTGGCGCAGTACAACCTATTGCAACAAGTTAAATGTAATTTCTTAAAATATGAACCTCGCAGGAAAGACAGCGTTACGTAAAGTCGTAAATATTTCCAGGGCGGTGTTGCTCGCTAATTTTGAAATAAAATGGGGAAAAAATAACTTAATTTTACTGCAGTGAAGCTTCACCTTCAAAGCCGTCGATGGTTGACGTCACGGCTTAGTTCGCAAGGCGAGGCGCTTCGTTCGCGTTAATTAATCCAAATTAAATGTATTCCAGCCGTCGCTAAGGTCACGTGCGTATTGGACAAATCCTCTCTGTTTTACAGTTAATACAGTTTACAAAGTTATCTGTTTCAGTGTTTGCAACTAAGGACATCTTTTTTTAGTCTTTAATTATTATATTCCACAATAATAATGTAAATTATGTATTATGTAAATGAAAGGGTAACAACACCCACAAGCCATTTGAAATTATGAAAGAGCTAGTTCGACACGAAAAAGTTTTATTGATATAGTAACTCATAGAAGATATTTTACGTATAGATGTGATGAAACAGACGACATAAAAGAGATTTGTTTGTTCAAAAGAAATCAAAAAGAAGGGAACCCTTGAGGATATTTATATGAGACCTGTGTGACTTTTGTTCATATGGGATTTCCTTCAAATTGTTCTTCGTACTGCGATATGAACGGACTATCTACTTTTACAACAAAATGTATTATTAAAAACAGGGCTTACTAAGCATTAATTCTTAAGATACATCATGCTGATAAGTTTTACTGTCACCGTGACTAAGTCCTTGAAATAAGTACGAGTTGTGTTTCCTTTTGGCCATCGCAGGTCTAAATGTTTTCCACATAACATCAGAATGTCAGAGGCGATAAGCTGAAAATTTATAGCGCTGTTTTTGAAGACATTTCCTTTCCAATGTCGCACGATGTATTCACGCAAAATATTCATAATACAATTGTTCACGAAGACCGAAAATGTAGGATATAATGGAGAAATTAGTTAATGCCTTGAACAGAATTTACCAGTCACAGCGTTAATAACTGTACTGGAAGAATTAATAAATTTCTTATACATAAAGCGAAATATGAATAGTTGACGTTACTAAAAACCACACATTACATATGTAGTACGAAAATCTAGATTTCGAAAGAAATCTAGATTTGTTATCTACAAGGTGAATAAATATTGGATTGCAATCACCCAATTCAAATAAGGATTTAACACCTTTCAGAAGACAGCATAGATGGAGCTTTGCCGCTGGCAAATGGTATTCGAGATTTATAATGTACACAAGCCCGCATTGAACCCGCACAGAGTTTGAGAACTCAAGCTGAAGATACCCCGTCGAACGACATGCAGTTTAAACGTACATAAAAGAACGATCGTAGATAAAGTCTCTACGCTTTTAATGAAAGAAAACGTCAAAGACTAACCTAAAAAATATATAAAGGTATTTTACCCGCAAAACGACAAAGTGAGCGTTGCGTGTGAAGAGGGATTTAATTATTTTACACCTTTACTGGCACAGTGGGAATAGTACAGGTTACTAACATTATTAGTCTGGGCGACGGTTGCGTGTGGCTTCTACGTTATTAATATGAATGATTATTGTAATTACTTTAGCATTTAACATAAAAATAAATATAATTTATGTTTCATTATACACAAACACATATACAGACATACATACATATATATTATAGTTCAATTGTTCTCCAGCAGCCTAAACGGCTTGACTGATCTTAAGGCGTCAGGTATCATTAGATTTGTATTGTTTTTAAGAGTGATGCAATGTAGATATACAGTAACAAAATTTATAATAAACTTGCTTTCATTTTATGTTTTTGGCGTCTTTAGACAACTGACAACTTATTCTTTGTAATTACTGACTACCAACCATGCAAATATAGAAGATGCTCCAAATTGTAATAATAAAAAATACCAAAGTGGACTTTGGGTTTATTAATTTTAATTTTCTGATATAAAGGATATACTTATTGTAAATTTAAAATTTAAATTAATAAACCGATAGAATAAACATAATTTTCACTCATCAAGCTAATTATGATTGCGTGGAATTTTGCGTGAATTTAAAGTTCACAAATACTATAGTATTTATTTATAGTTAGTTGAAATATTTGAAGCTTGTTATGTTATCGGAGAGCAGTTAAAATCGTTGCGTTACACATATTTCTATGTTAGAAAAATAATCTTTATATGTTGTATATTTATGATTCAAATATATGTAAGGCACGAGGCAATATGTTTTCATTACTGCGTACATGTACGCTTTATCCGAACAAATGGTGTGGGTCGTTTCCACTTAGCTTTGCTGAGACTTGTGTGTAATATATGCTCGCGTACACCGCCAAATCATGTACTACCCACGCTGTTTTGCGGCCGGTGGTAATTTCCTTTTACTGTACTGTACTGAGCGCGGTTTATATGCCTAGATCTCTTTGTGTTAATGGATTGAGATTAATAATGCGCTTTGACGGTAAACCTTACAAGACCTGCTTATGATTTTTTTTTATCAAAACGATTATTTTGAATACTTAAAATCCTATCCTATATAATCTGGAGTTGAAGTCCCTAACCTTGGAACCACAAACGGTTTCTTCTTTTTAAATGATGCTATGAGCTAAGAGCAGTTGTAGCACAAATGGCCCGGCTCAAATGGGAAGTTGCCACATGATCTCAAGGAATACAGTTGAATTGGAGGTATTTATGTTCATGCGATCCATCTGAAGAATAACGTATCCCTGATCCCATCCCTACCTTGTTTTCTATATTCCCATCCTCTCTTTTCTATGACTTGGATGTTGACGGGAGGCAGAAATTGCATAACATCAGGTGATCTGCTGACTTCTTTCCTTTCTTCTTTAGTTAAAAAGGATAAAACGCATAACAATTTAATCGTAGAACTCGAAGACTGAAAATGTATAAAAAACTACACAGTTATAAGTATGGGTAGGGGTCGTCCTAGCCGAATTATACCGACCAGATTGGTGACACACTAAAGAAATATGGTATTAAGAGTACACATAACTGACGAGCATAACATAAGTATGGTTACACACCTACGATGTTTGCGTAGATACATCCGTAGAAGAGACGAGAAAGGTGTGCCAGACTCATACCCAAAGAAAATCCATAATATCTGCTTACATTTGAAGATTAAACGCATGAGTTCTTATTTATTATTAATAATAAAGAGCATAAAAGAAAATAAACTAATTAGGCTGAATTATACTAAAAGTTATGCTTTGAATATGAACCGTGGAAGTCAATTAAGGAGAGAAAACAATTCATCAAGCTAATTTAAAGTTCGTCTAGATTGTACAAGAAATCAACTGTTGTTTTTAAGGCTTTAGTATCAGTATCGAGGTTTATTTAAGTAAAATGTCATTGACTTTTATAAATATGAAACTTGTCTTTAGTAATCGTATTACATATTACATTTAATATGAATACTTTCCTAGTACTTAGTTATAGCTGTGGTAGAGCCTGTAACAACATCTGTTGCACGAATGGGCCGGCTCGATCGGTGAAATACCACGACTTCACAGAAAAAAGGCCACAAGTAGAAGTATTCTGCCTATCGTCTAATGTGTGAGGTGCCGGAGGCCTAATCCCAGTTTTTTCCCCTTCCTATCTTTTACCAACGTGAAACGGAGCGGAAGGGGAAGAGAATTTAACGGTTAAAGGGATGAATAGAAAAAGAAAATATCTTTTTTTGCTTGTTCCTCCGTCCAATAATGGTAGACAACGCATGAAACTCATTAGCTGGTTGCAGATGCCTAAAGCGGTCACTTAATATCGGATTAAACGCTTGCTCGTTGGCCACGTTTTGCCCAAAAAAATAATCTCTTACTGTTATTAAATGTAATGAGTATTTAATGAATATCAATTAATATTTCATAGTGCCTGCGCATAAACAAAATAATGAAGACAACAATCGTTACTCGTGTTTATCTGAGCTTGTCTAAAAAGTCCTGCAGGTTACATTATATCCGCCGGCTACTTAAAATTGCAAATTATAATTTCTTTAGTGCTGACACAACTTATACTAAAACACTGTAAAATAAAGCAATGACCCGATCTCTGAACAGTCACGACGTATTTAAAAAATATACACTAATGTTTATTATTCTTGACAACATGAATAGATAGGCTTATAATACAATATACATATAATGTTGACAGTGAACATTGTTATAAAATCTGGCGACGGCCCAATGTCGGCACAATTATTGCTATTGGATACTATTGAACAAGCACGAAGTAGTTGGCTTGCAACTAGTAAATAACCAAATGAATTCTTATTGCTATTTATGATATGTGAAATGACGTTAGTTATCTTTGTTCGTCGTTTGCTGTAAAGGTTCATCTTCAACCTATTAGTAATGTGCACACGCTACTGGTGTAGTGTGTTTTAATAGTTATCAAAACACTATGCACAGATATCAGGGTCATATAATCAGGGACAAGAGAAAATACTCAAAAAAATATTGTTATGGTTCACACATAAGCAATGAATGAGGCAGACCATCCACTAGAGGGGTCGTAAAAGCAGTAGCAAGTCATGCATGGACAAGAACAGCTAGCGACAGAGAAATGTGGTTCCAGTGAGAGGAAGCCTTTGTCAAATAAGGTACACAGACAGGGATATAAAGAAAAATATAGATTATGTTTAACCATTTTATATGTTTTGTATTCTTGTCTGAATAAAGGCTTTTATTGTTTATTATAAACTCTACTGCGTTCAAGTTTAAAGAGTGCACTAAGCGGATACTAATACTTTACGAAAATGCCATTTTATAATGCAGAACGTCTAGATCTAAAGTAATCTGAGTTCATTGATGAAAAAAACTGTCTTTATTCGGTTGGGCATTCCGCACTAGTCCACACGTTTAGCATATCTATACGAATATTATAATTATTTATTTGTTCCCAATAAATTTTAAGCTACTGAACCAATTTTAAAAATTATTTTACCCATAGAAAGATCTTCTATTAGCGAGTAACCTTAGTTACTGTACGTCTACCCGAGCGAAGCTGCGCGGGCTGCTGGTCATTAATAGCGGATTTGAGCACTTGGAGAGAACCATGTTTAATTGTAGACTTCTATGATTGAATTGATAAATATAGCAGCACCTGTTTTACAACTTACGTATAGATAAAATATTTATTAAAGGTAAGTTGTATTCTTACATGTTTCGCGAAGAATGCAGGGGATAAATCTTTTAGTGCTCGTTAAAGTCTTAAACTGTCGGCTCTAAAAGCATTTTTGAAATAAGTACCTCGAGACCGTTATTAAATTCCCAATCGGACGGGACAGAAGTGGGTCTTGAGGAAGGGATTACTTACAAAGTCACATTCAGACCTAAATAAGTTTACCTGCGAAATGTTAATGTATCCCAACATTTAGAGATTGAAATAAAATGTAGTAACATATCAGTTGTCCACTTAATAACCAGGAGAGTCTAGATTACACGATGGTTTGAACTTCGGATGAAATAGTCAATTATTACTAAAAGCAAAATGAGATGTTATTGAACATTTTCAATAAATATGTTAAGTAATCTTCCTACGACAACTACTAAACGACAAGTAAGACTCCGTTAAGTACGGTCCGCTCTGGTAGGTACTGCTAAGATATAAACATTTCTTTAGTCTTAAGACCTGATTAATTCTATTGACACATATTAATGGTAGTTTGAGATAAAAAAATGCACAAACTTCGCTACATTGCCTACCAAGGGAAACCGTCCAAGCCACGTCTGAATTTTTGATGAGATTATCCTATCTTACCAGGAGCTTGCATTATTTGGGCCCGAACTTGGAGACCGTAGTTAACTTATGAATTAAGGAAAGTGAAATCCAGTTCTGTATTCCTGTCTACATCTTAACAAAGTCTTTGAATATCAAATAGAATTATATATATCAAAGCTTATCAAGCATTGAAACAGAAAAGTTAGATAACTCCTTTAATAAAACTGTCTTCTATCGAAAAACAATGAAATGGTTTAAGGCATATGTAGCTAAAGTAATATGACTATAGCCCTCAAGGGGTTTCAAGGGGTCCATAAATACTATAACCACATATATTTGCCATACATAGTATAAAAATTTCTGATCATTTAAAAAATTTGGAGCAGCATACCTAAATGTATGTATAGGCATTTTTCGCGTGATGTAAGATTCTCTTTAGGCCAGGCGTCCACTTGCGGTTTTTGGCAGTGCAGTAAAAAACTAAGGATTTGTAACAAAAAATAAAAAACCGAAGTCCTTCATCAAGCAAAAGTTAGGTCAGTAAAAGTGTTAACATTTAGTAGTCATCTTGTTTATTGTAATTACTTTATATAGGTATTCTAGCCAAGTCATAAATTCTGTCGCTAAGCTTACACGCCTGCGACTGTTTAGTAAAATTACGTAGCGAGCGTAACTGAGTGTTCGTCGCGTCATTTAGTAATATGGAAGTAATAGATAATTGATCATTAAGACGTACCTGGTGCTGTCGCGCCTCCTGCTGCTTGAGGTACCTCAACCGCTGCTCCTTGGCGCAGAGCAGCTGGTGCTGCGTGTCGATCTGCTGCTGTTGTCGGAGCGCCATCGCGCGCAGTTCGCCCAGCGTCAGCTCCACCCCTTCCCCCAGCTGTGGACAACATAACAGTACCACTTTAGACGGTATTTTTACATCGAATCTAACTTCGGATTCGCGCCTGACGCAAAAACTACTTAACAGATTTTGATGTCTACATATTTTGATGCCTATGTGAATTCGACGTTGTTTACGAACGTACTACCATTATTTGTAAAATTATATTGAATACCATTTGCTCCATTTTGTGTATATAATAACTGCGCACTTATATACTTAGATACTTAGATTACATTATTTATAAATTAGACTTCCGGCACCTCATTCATCAGGCAAAACGCAGAATACTCGACTTCATGCCTGTCTTTTGCGAGGTCGTGGTATTTCGCCGGTCGAACTGGCCTTTTCGTGCAGCAGATGTTATTGTTAAGGGCTCTACCACTGTATAAAAATGTATTCACAACTCGCATCATATTTTGTGACGATAGCCGCTACAATAATGTCATAAATATATGTATGTCAAAGTTAAATCAATAAAAGCTAAGTTAAAGGGAACACTTCATAATGCCAACAAATGATATGTAAAAAGCTTTTCTCCGAGACTTTATCGGAACATTATTATCGTAGAAAACAGATTGTCGAGTCACCTCAATATTGTCAGAAGAAAAACTTTGACAATTTTTCTCCCAACGTAGGCTTACTCAATTGAAACTTTTCCCTTGTGATAGCCAAATATATGAAAGAGAGGATTCGGGAATAGCTGTACTCGACAAACATGCGTTAAATTGCTAATTTAAAAGGGATTTATGATAAAATAAACTTTAAGTGACCAGAATGTAATCACGATGACAATGTTAGAAAAACACAGGAGCTTGTAATACTATACGACAGAGGCGCAAATTTCTATTTTAGGATTGTTTTGGTAAGTGATTCGCAATATTTATTGTAATTGTTGAGCAAAATGTATGTACGTACATGATATAATCATTTAACCTTTCAACATACGTTCACGTAGATTTGTTATGGTAATAGTTTAAACTCGATTTTTTTCGATTTTCGAACTCGATTCGAACTCGAAATATTTATTAAAAAAATAATTGCGAGTTATAGAAACTGATGTTTAAAGTTATTAAGATGAACTAACCTTATTTCTTGCAAGAGAGCAAACTAGACGAAACAAACAGTCAGATTTTTAGTTAAGAATCATTTAAATGACATGGTGTAAAAATTGTAAATGTATGACGAATACATTAGAAATGTTTTTTTATTTTTAAATTAAGGTGTACTTATCCACGTTTTATTTATACAATATGGGCTTTAAATGCATGTGACATAACCTTTTTTTTTTAGATTTGACATTATGTATATGTAGCATACGGACTAATTATTTTTAGTGACATACGTTTGCATTGTTAACTTTGTTCGTAGCATAAGCATATAATTATGGTGAGGGCTTTGGTAGAATATAACTCCGTGTAAACAAGAAGTCCGCAATTCAGTTGAGGATTAGTATTACAAGCCGAAAATATGAGTGTCCTGCTGAGATAACTGTGGGCCAGAACTCGTAGCGCTGGATTACGTCCATCGTCTGGCTTTGATCTTGCATTGCGCCCTGTGATTGTTACAAACTCCCTCCATAATTCAGTTGGGTTGCTCCATTATGTAAATAGCTTACTTATTCGGCTTGTTTTATTCTGATGGTTTAAATTAAGTTTATTTTGTTTAGTTAAATATGAAGAGCTCGTAAAATTATTGAATTTCTGCATAGTAATTTACGTCGGTAATGTATTTTGAACATAATCTAACACATGCGAATAAACTGTTTCGATTCATGCTATTTTAAAGCTTTCTAAATATGTAGAAAATCTTTTTGAATATTTAGATATAAATATTAATTATTAATTAATATTAATTTACAATCAAAACCATAAGATCAATGGTATAAAAATAAATCGCAAAAATGAATCACATATGAAAAAACGGACATTCAATTCGATATCACACGTTGGAGGCACGTCACGGCGTCAACTAATGGAATGTCTTATTTTACGTTGCCGAATAAAATTCCCACTTTCGGTCCTTTTCGTAGCGCGGCGTACCGGCCGAATTAAAGCTGTCTGCGGTCAAGATTTATAGGCACCGCCACTTGTTGATAGCGTCGCCATTCCTGATGTATTGGCAAAAAATATCTACCGAGCTTTGAAAGCGGACCTAGATATTTTATCGAAAAAATCAGATGTCAATTTCATTTCGTCAGCTCTAGGACTTTAGTGGTCTAGCTTTTTAACCTTGTTGAACACAGAATTAGCAATGAGTGGACCCCTGTCTGGCAGTCACAAGTTCATACCAAATGCGATAAAGTATTATTCCGATATTTTTTAATTTCATTTTTTTTGCACAAGGATATATAGTTTGTGTATCCTTGTGCAAAAAAAAATGATACTTAAGCTAATTTGCTTACTTAGTTCAACAAACATGCTGAAATGCGTAGGGCCAATTTACAGTAGTTATAGGTTAATATTATTGAAAAAAAAAGGTACTGGGAAGTACAAGAATAAGTTCCTATTACAATAATTTATAACTTGACTGCTTAGAAGTAAATTTGCAAACCTAATTGGTGTAGCGTTAAAATGTGTCAATTAATAAAAGATGAATATCACCATCTATTGCATTGTCATTTTGTGCCTCGACTCTCCACCTGTGGACCAGTCGGCAATTTATCTTTGTCATCCGCTTAAATTATTTACTTTCTAGAAATTTCCTGTTTAAATACAAGGACGTTTAATGTTTTAGTTAATGTAAATTCAACGTGTATAGCATCAGCTAATGTCCCTTAATGAAATTTACTAATGGTCCGTGAAAGCGAAAACGCAACTAAATCGTAACACTGAGGACGATCACACATAAAAGTAGATTTATGTACGTAACGTGGTGTGGTTATTTCGTGGTCAGATTAATGATGGGTCTACAGATTTATACAGATAGAACACGAGACCTGTTTTGCTACAAACATTCAACAATATTATTTTTAGTGACTAAACGACATCGCTAGAAATTTGTAATGTATGGTTTAAAAGTTTTTTGTGGATGGGATACAAAAAATTATGCTTGTTATTTGGTGAGTCATAGTGATGAGGAAAGATACAGTCGTGAACGTCATCTGCGAATACATGATACATTATAAAATTGCTATAGTAAACAAACCGCGGTGTTACATTTAATAATTATTATTATCAACAATAAAAAATCACTGCTGGATTTAAAAATGGCCAAAAATTAAATTAGTTAAAAAAAATAATCTTCAAAAATATGAAGTCCACCCCAGATGAGCTAATAATTTTATAAGAAATCACAGAACAATAAGGAACTTGCTATAATTGAATTTAACTTTTCACTTCGTCAAGTTTAAATTGTGCTTGACATTTCAGGCGAGGCTTAGTGGCCGGAAAGTTATTTAAGTCGATGGTCAATTCAAAAGCCGCAGTTACCTTCATTGCTTTATAAGTTTTTAGATGGAAATATTTCTTTGAGTTCGAACGGTACGCCTTGTTCGCTCTTCGTTTATTCATTGCATAATATAAGGAATGAAGTCGAGCAGAATAATTTGAGATACGGTTTTTCCATTCAACTAAATAAACAAGGGCACAACATGGATTCTTATTTTTAACTAAGCTTAAATGACTCAAGTCAGGATAGGAAAAGGGAATTGAGGAGATAAGAAGGGGAGAAGAGAGAAGGGTTGGTTAGAGGGGAACCTTCAAAATTATTAATCAGTTAAATAAATTTTTCGAAATTTGAAAGTGGGTCAAAAATTTAAAATATTTAAACAGGTCGTGCTCATACCCCTTTTCCGGGCCCAAAACCAAAAGCTTTGAGTTTGAAGAGGCAATGTTTCATAAAAATAATTTGTCCCCAACGCAATCAAACATAGTTCAAAGTGGAGCACCGAGTAACTCATTTAAGTTTCTCTTGGAGTAGTACATAGTATGCCTAGTGGCATATGTTCGCCATAGTTCTACAACTGGTAACCATTTTGCTTGAGCAAGGGCGCCTCAAAGGCAAGTTTTCGCAAATTAATTGCTCGCTGGGAGTACATCTGTTTCTATACTAAATAATGCATTAGGGAATGACCTCCGACTTAATAATTAATATATTTCTTCGTTCTTATCTTATCGTATGTTTTATAATTTCATGGTTTCGATAACTAGACTTCGAAATCCCAGTTCCAAATGTGAAGACTTTGAAATATTCTGGCCAATAGGTTTACTCGAAAGTAATGATACTTTTCGTTTTGTAAGCTGACTAAACAACTCCTGTGTCGATCATTATTCTTCTGATCAATTAGCAATAAGTGGTTAGTATACTTGCCACCCGCACATCTAAGTCTTCATACTAAATGCTTTTGTATGATTATCTCTAATATAATCCAATATTCTGTAAGAAGGTGGCCCTTTTATCTTATAGCTATTTAGTTCTATCACTTTCGAAAAGTGAAACTGTGGACGTCAAAATTTAAAGCCACCCATGCGCCATTAATATTCACAGTACTCGAGTAAGCATATTAAATTTATTAATTATGCAGTAGATTAATGAACATTTAATAAACGATTAAAAGAGTTAATCAAGGTTGAATTTAATAAAACCAACACGAGCCCTGTGAGTGCGGCCGTAAAAACCCCATTTCGTAAGTAATTAAAGCTATTCAGAATACGAGAGCTTAACAAAGGAGGTAATGAGGACCGTCTACAAGGCAATGAATAAAACATTTTAACGTGTGAGCTCACCCGCACGACAGAAAACGCGACCGTGTCGTGTGAAGTCGCTACCGCTTTGGTGCCTAGTGTACACCTGAACATTGAAAAGGAAAATACATTATAAAAATACTAGCTGACCCGGCAAACTTCGTTCCCCCTTAAAATTAATTTATGTTTTTGCCTCCTTATTAGCTGTATTAATCAAAAATACAATGTAATTCTATTTATATATTAACAGAACTTCTACATAGGTGGCAATAGGCAGGGCGTATTGTTCGTAGAAGGAATGGTCGATGTCGTCAAGCCGTTTTAGTATGGCAGTCGCTACAGAACGCCGTAGCGTTGATAGTTCTTCTACAAGATTGACGAACGATTTGCTTGAGGTTCCAGAAATCCTCTGAATGATGTTGGCAAAGGACTTTTTAACAGTTCATGGCGGAGGCATACGTTCAATATTGGCTGAGGATGTTCATTTAAAGAATATTATAATGTAACAGATAATATAAATTTATAGTAATTCCGAATCGGACTTAAAAATATGTTTGCTTTGATTCGAATCGAAAAGCCTTGTCGCACAGCTTTTGTGAGTATACTAGGCTACACGATTGCTGAGACAACATAAATATGCAAGTGTGATTGTTAAAATGGTTTTTGACCGAATTTGCCGGTATATGTACATAACCATAATGATATTCTACACATAGTACGGCCGATTTCACTTTATGTCCCATTCATTATAAAGCAATTATCATACCTGCAAATTGCTTCATAGAAGTGACAATTCATCAAGATATTAATAACTTAATAACGGATATTAAGCCGTATTGACTGTCAGACAAACTGTGTAGTGAGAGATAATTGAATTCAAATTTCGAATATGCCACAAGATTTTCGTTAAGAAATTTGAGTTGCCGTAGTTTATAACATTTAATAAATGTGATATTGTAAAGCTGGCGAGCAATCACAGTGATTAATTCCTTTTGAACTCTTGTCTTTAAAATAAGCGACATTGCTATTTGAAACAAGTGAATCTTAGTATCGTGGTTGTCTGAGACGCCAAGCAATAAGTTTATGATGTGATCATGACAGGGAACTTACTGTATATGTCACCGACGAATTGTGAACTTCGTCAATCTTTATAGATTCTAATCCAGGCGTAATATAAACTGACAGAAAATTGTGAACTAAAGAATCATTGGCAATTTGACATATCATGTCAAATGCAAGAAATCATTTTTTTCTATGATAAACATCTTTTTAAGATATTTTTATTCTATATAACTATCATGTCCAACCAAACGAATCTATCCTATAATTTATTTGACTTCGAAAGTTTATATCGTCTAGAAATGGCACGTCAAATATAAATAATTCGTTCAGTTCACAATTTGCTGACAGTTTATAGCCTAGTTCTATTATAACTGACGAAATTCACAATCTTTTGGTGGCGTACACATACATCGGATACTGTATACTATACTATCGGATGGTATACTATCTATACGGATACTATCCTCTTTTCTTTTCCTTATCTTCTACTTACAAAGCATCTGTAAGTTGTCTGAATGTCGTGAATATTGATGAGTGGCAGGCGTTACATAACATCAGGCAATCAGGTACCATAAAAGAACCATTGACGGTCTAAAGTTTTCTAATGACAATAATTGAATAATATAATTTATTTAAAATGGTTTTAAAGATAAATAAAATATGGCTAATAAATCACTTTTTCACTTTTGTCCACAATGTTTCGTTATTCTTTAACAAAAATTTACAATGAGGAAAATAGTCCGTTTTACGCGTTGAAATTCGCTTCTGCTAATATAGGGAAAGACACGCAGACGAATGACCACTAATGGATTACTTTCTTCCATTAACAACTAATAGTTCAGTGTGTTTCGACTAATTTCAACAAAAACGATAAGATTGATTGATGATTACAGGAATAATTTGATATTTCGTCGTAGAAATGATGTATTATAACGATTATACGACTCGAATACTACTACTACGACTACTACGAATAGTCGATGACAAAATA
This sequence comes from Papilio glaucus, assembly GCA_000931545.1. Classification (NCBI taxonomy): domain Eukaryota; kingdom Metazoa; phylum Arthropoda; class Insecta; order Lepidoptera; family Papilionidae; genus Papilio; species Papilio glaucus. Next base: position 162,295 of record JWHW01015291.1, on the reverse strand, counting down.
AATTTTCCTTGCCTAACCCATTTTTCAAATTTATTTAATTACTTAATTATTACTCAAAATTTACTGAGCTTCGAAAACAACAACACTTTTACACATTTTTTGCCTTCTTTAGGCGTTGATCAGAGGAGTACCTGCTATGTCTGTTCAGCTCTCGTGCTTCTCTTACAGTCATATCTACACTTACACGCTCGTCATTCATACCGTATTTCTTTAGTATGTCACCTATCTGATCAGTAGATAGATTTGATTGGAACATAAACATTTTAATGTCATGAAAATATGATTCTAAATATAAAAAGGGTGTAATATTTCTTTCTACAGTAATAACTTAGGTTATGTCGTTGAAATAGTTTATGGAAGTGCTTTTTAACTTTATTGTATAGCTGTAAAAGTAGCGATATGAAGACATCTTTATCGCGTGCTATAACTTGTCGGCGACGTAATCGCCCCGTCGCCTTGACCGATTTACCATTCCGTTGCCATTGTTGTAACCTTCAACACAATACCCATAACTTGGTTACTTTCATTACTTTAGAAATTCACGTACATGTGTGGGTCATTAAATTGTAAACACAATGTTACAACATACAAGTTTCCCTTTTGTTCGTTTGAGCTTCCTACCAGTGCATCTTTATCAGTGTATTAGGTTTATTTAAAAAAAATACAAAATAAAAACATATATAAGAAATAAATATTAAAGTTCTTCGTAGAATATATAAGACCATTATTAATTTCTAATACAGTCTGATGGATTCCTAACTTTATTAAATTTCCGTCAAGTCTTCAACAACCTTGAGGAAAATTACGTAACTGCATTACCATAAACGTTATCATTACGGCCCCTGTAAATTATCTCGTCAGCTATTTCTCCGTCACCTTAACATATAGGATGTAAATTTAAATTTGTCCTTTACATATTTGATTTCTAATATTAATGACAAGGCGAGAAGGTCGTCATAGAGTAGTGATTATTGAAGGTTTATCTATTTATCTTAATGATATAATATAATAATAAACAACATGTTTCAAATCTCACCGAGCATACGATATATCAAACATAATTCCTATATTTGTCTATCCTATATGCAGAAGTCGTGAGCATTTTTGGTATTAGAGATGTGCAGAAATTATTAAAACCAGACAAAAATACAGTTAAACAATACCGTATTTATACAGTACATATTTTTAGGAAAAGTTAATAAGCACCTGACCTGAGCAAAAACCAACCAGACAGCTTTATAAATATGTTTGAAAAGGGTATGAAAACAAAAAAAAATAGAAAAAATAAAAATGTTTTATTCGCGCAGAAAACAATTATTTACAGACCCTTTTTCGAGCGGGCACGCAACACACACGCGTGGACGCGGGTTCAGGATACCCCATCTGAACAATAGCTCGACCTCAGTTTCCTACTTCACACCGTTTTGTTCTATCCCTTTTCTTTACATTAAATTACTTTACTGTTTGTTTATCCCTTAATCAAAATAATCTTTTTTAAATTCGTCACGACTATAGTTTAAATTAAACTAGGCTCTTTCAAAAAGTTTCAAAAAACGATGGTGATAGTGATCGTAATGTGAAAAATTGCATAAATGCGGGACGGATGAAATGGCGACAGGTCACGGGCTTCACACGAGACCCACAAGTCCCCTTAAAATAAAGGGAAAAGTTTACAAAACCATCGTAAGACCTGTCATAATGTATGGATGTCATATGTATGGAGTGTTGGGCTGTTAACGAAATGAATGTTAACAGAGTACATGCGGCAGAAATGCGAATGTTGAGATGGATGTGAAGAAGTACGAATGGATAATTTATATAGTATATTAAGGGAAGCCTGAACGTAGCACCGATACCGGAAAAGTAAAGGGGCAATAGATTAGCATATTATGAGGAGGGAGGAATGAACAAAAAAACACATGCTAGATGATGGACGACAATATTATAAACTACATATTAGACCTCTTACATTTTAAGAAGGTTTTCGCAGTAAGAAATCTCACTTATGTGATCCCCATACGAAATTCAAACATTACTATAAACGAACAAAGACGTAGGTACTAGTGAGTGTATACAACAACTTGATATATGTAAGTAAAGTGAGAAACTGTAGAAAGCGACAAGTGAGAGCACTTGTGGTCGTTCTT